>JAPYZB010002767.1:0-12775 GCA_030522745.1 Eupelmus kiefferi
AAATAAATCAAGAATAAATAAAATTTAAAAATTTTACTTTAGGTATATCAAAATAAATAAACTCACTAAATTCTGGCTGTTTACAGCTTAATCTCCGAGACTCACTGAAAATATTCGTCACCCTACACAGTGTCTGTGACGTCTGAACCGCGGCACACTACCGTGTTTACAAGAAGTTGTTGATAGTGTGTCAACTTATCCACCTCTGCTACTTGCCCCGCTCTCCCCTAAGTATATACTTCAATTTATTAATAATTTATTCACTATCCATCTTTTATGATTTTTTTTTTAAATCTTGTAAATAACTTGTTTTTCTATATGGATCGATATTTTTCAAATAGATATTGATTATTTTATTTCATTTATATTTGCAATAAACTCCGAACAATCTATTATGACTCATGTATACTCGAATATATTCACTAAAAAATTTATTTGAATTTTTTCCGAAAAATACATGTAGAATCCACGAGGATTTATAAAAAACTAATATTGCATAGTAAAATAGTTTTACAGTAATTCGATATTTCTCTTGGTTTTTATAACCGAATAGGTATGTACATTTTGAAATTCATATCAGGATATCTAGCTGGATATTCATGATTCAAAAATTATATTTAGATTTCATTTATATACAAAATAGTTACTAAAAAATTATATTCACGCGAAAAATGTTATTGAATATCCATCAGTAAATCTAGATGAAATCTGAGAAATCAAATTCATGTCGAATCCATAAAAATTCAAGTGAATATCCACCTTATTAGGATATAATCGTTTGTATCTCAAAAACAAAGGTAAAGTAACAAAAACTATCAATGTTAAAATTTATTTTTAGGCATTAGAAAAAATCTAAAAACTGTGGAGTCATTTTTTTAGTGAATCTAATAATTTTCATATAAAATAAATTGTTATTGAGTAATTTTGAATGTAAATTTATTTGAATCATTGTTATAAAAACTTAATTACATCTGAAAGCTCTAATGTAGCTGCTAACTATTCCCGCAGTTCTAACGTTATCCAGTTACACCGTGTGTGAAAATGAAAATGTTTATTCGCATAGATAAATAACACAGCTCGGTAAAATTTATGACTGTAATACCAGTTATGCTTCTAGTCAAACTTGTAGGAATATAATCAAAATGTATATTTTGAGGTCAGAAATTGTAAGTACTTTTTGTATTACAAAATATTTTGCGTTCAAAAAGTAAAATTCGCTCCGGAAATCGCTTATAAATTTTTTTATAGTTAGAAGCGTTTGTGCGTCGCGTAAGCATCTGAACAAAAGTTTTTACCAAAATGATAGAAAACAGAACGAGAGTTAGCACACGTAAATGCAAATGTTACGTTATTTTTTTCTAGCGCAAGTATTAGGAAGAATAGAAAGTTTGCTTTATATTTTTCTTACGATCGCCGAAACGTAAAAACCAAGTTTTTAAGTTAAAGTTTTCTGGGTCAAAATTTTTCGAATGAATCACTGCACGATGACCGATCAATTTGTGCGCGCTTATTCAGGAAATTCCAAAAGCTCAAGCTACTTTTTTACCAAAATTCTCCTCACATTAACTAAATTTACCCAACATCTACGCAATCAATATCCCTCATTATTTTCGAAAGCCACCAATCCAAACATCCAACTCCACGATCCAGATCAACCTCCTCCAATCACTCACGCCTCTCATCTCGCAAATTATCAGCCGTGCCTCCAGCACGACAAAAAAGAAAAAAAAATCGAGTCAGATACAAATCAGCAACAGGTTGAAAATAAATCGGCTCGTGTCCCGATCGACGTGTGCGGGCCCAGCCTTGCGCGAGATTTCTTCGTCTTTCCTCTCCGCGTGCGCGCCTTATTCCATACGATCTTCGGCTGGCGCGCGAGTGCGTGCACCGGATTAGCGGTACTTCGCCGGTAAACGTGCGCGATATACCGTAGCGCGAGGCGGGAGCTGCTACGCCGCCTGTAAAATCATCTTTCTCGCGTATATACACAAGCGAGAAAATCCACGCGCTCATGATTGTTTGCACGATGATTGTTTCGAGCCTTTTTTTTATTCTGAGAGTTGGGAATTCGATTTGATCGGTGGAAGAATGAATGCGGTGATTGGTCGATTTATTTTATAGGTAGTCGAATGAGAAATTGTCAATCGTTATACAATTTTTACAACGAAATTAAAATATTTCTATTTGATTTAAAATTGATGTAGTATTTATTATGGAGATAGATTACATCTTATAATTATAGTCATTTTAATTAAAATTTTTAAAAAGTTAGTCCTATTAATATTTAAATATAAATAGCTAGGCTAAAAAGTTAATTTTGATTAATAATATAAAGTTATATAATTTAAGTATGTACAAACACTTTTACTGAACAAAATCTATTAAACTGAGAATAATAAATTGTAATTTGTTATTATTCGGGCTCCAGTCCTAAATCAATTGGATCTAACAATTTATGCCTTAAGATAGATTCTATAAACCACAACAGAGGTAGGGTTTTCAAAGTTGGCGTATTATATATGATCCGACTGAAACTTAAATTAGAATTAGAATCGTCGAGATTGTAAATGACATAATGAGTGCATTTATGCAATGAATGTTTGGGATCATGTGATACGTGAAAAGGACTTAACGATCCTTGAATATCTTCAGGTTTCGGTTCTCTTGTTAACGCAGTTCCACCGCCTATCGCGACGAGTTTCATTAGTTCTTCTTTTGTGATGTTCATATTGTCATATTTAACAGAGTTATAACTTTTAATAGCAAAGTAAAAGTTGCAATTGTCAAACAGCTTAGGATTCTGTAAATGGAGAATATTCAATTTATTAATAAATATTATAAAAATAATGAAAATACTGAGGCTGGTATAAAATTTAATTTATAAATATACCTCTTTCTCTACATTTTCTCTAGCTCGAATCAAGCTGCCGTCAATTGTGGGAGGATTTACCTCAAAAGGGGATAAATCATTTGCAGTAATGTTTCTACTGCCTCTGAGTACTAAAAAACCTGAAACCAATAAAGAACCAATTGTTATATAAATGAATAAAAATTTCAAAATTATTTTTTAATTTTTATTTTAACTTACAATCACTACTAAGTAATATTTTTCCAGATAAAATAGTAGTTAGCAAATCTAAGGTCAATCTAACGTTGCCTGTTGCATCTGCATCAACAATCACGTGGGTCACTGAGGTACTACATAAAAAAAATTTCAATAATATAAATAAAATACTTTTAATAAAATACCTAAATTATACAAAAAAAATATTATAATACCTGAAACTTTGAGCAACCCTCAATTTTTTATCAATACCTAATTTAGAAAGAAGATTACGATCTTTTGGTTTTAAGTTTGAACCATATAAAACAATTTTGGAGTTATTAGTTGTGTTGATTGATTTTTCAAAAACTGGAATTTGACTTGCTTCTGACATTGTTTCTGATTGACTTTCAGATTCTTGTAAATTTTTAAATATATTAGACATTTCTTGTGATTTACAGTAATCTCTACAATAAAAAAATTATGCTTAAAATTTCATTAGTTGAGACAAAAATTATTTTAGCTGAGACCAAAATTTCATAAAATTTACTGACCTAGGCTTTTTGCCAGTATTATCTACAACTTTTCTATTAGCATTATAATTAAAAAGCAAAGAAACTAATTGACAATCATCAATCATCACTGCTTCATGCAATGCTGTTTTGCCATCAAATCCACACATATTAGGTAATGCTCCAGCTTTTAAAAGCATTTCACATACTTCATAGTAACCATAACTTGCTGCCTCTTGCTGAAAAAATAAACATTATTTATGTAAGGTGGAAATAAAATAATATTAATAATCAATTTAATTAAAAATTTAATTTTTCAATAATAAACCTTACCAGTGGTGTCCAGCCAGCATTATCTTTTGTGTTAACATTTGCTCTTGCCTCTATCAGTAATTTGACACGATTTACATTATCCTATAATTAAATAAGATGAAAAAAAGTTGTAATCAATATTTTATTTAATTGATATATAAGACATACTGATCGACAAGCAATGTGTAGTGCTGTTTCTCCTTTCATATTTTTTTTGTCAATTTTCTTTGGTATAACTTCGTTATGTTTTCCTCTATAAGTACTTTGGCTTAAAGTTGACTCACAAATAGAAGAATTTAAAGTTTCATTAAATACTTTATTTTTAATAATAGTCTTAAAATTTATTTTTCTCGTACTTTTTTCTCTAGTACCATCATTATTTTTATCAGATAATGGAGGTTTTAAACCATAATTTATTTTACTATTTTGTTGACTGAAAATCATAAATTTTATATGTACAAAAAAATGTTAATACAGAAAGTTGATGATTACAAAATGACTTACGGTAATTTTACTGCTTCTGCAATGATATTTAAATTGATTAGAATATCATTTATAACACTATCAGAATAAACATCTGATACTTCTCCAGGTATCTTACATTGTACACAGACAGTATCTGTTCCAACACATTCGGCACAAGCTAAGTGTCCACATCTCAAAAAGTGTTGAGGATTAATAAGTATGCTTTTACTAAAAATAAAAACAAAGTATAACCATTTTTTCATTTTTCTTATAAATCTTAAAATAATTTTTATCATAATTAAAATACATTCAAAGTTATTTTCTTTCAGTTTCAATAGAAAATATCACAAATAATCATTAAATAATACTTATCAATTTTATAAAATATTTTTACTTCATAAATTTTAATTTGTATTAATATAAATGTAATTCAGAAGAATTGCTAAAATATTTACCACTTTTTGCAGGTTAATACTTGAAAGAAATCATTTACTGCTTTGTGGGTTTTTATCCATACAATATCCTTAGCCATACTTTATCTTATTAATTATTAATAAACTACTTAAATATTTTATTTATAAATCTTTTGTATTTTTTTCAATATTCATAGATACTTATATCCAAAACAATCCAAAACAAATGAATAATGAAACTATATATGACAAACGATTCCCGCATTTTTATATGTATGTAAATAAAAGCTTGAAAAATTGATAACCCTATTAGGTCAAAATACGTAGTACCAACAGTATAAATTACTTGTCTCTATAAATGAACCTGAAATTCCAATTCAATGAATTTGAAAATAAAACAACAAATTAAAAAAAATACATTTTTGCAAAATATATTATTTTATTTTTTAATTTTTTAAACTTGATATTTAGAGTAAAATACTGAAAATGATAACAATAAGGAAAATAAATGATATTTCAGTTTTAGGAAATGTAATTATTTATACCTTTATTTCAAAAGTTATTTTCAACATGTATTTTTAACATACATAAATTCATATGTTATAAATTTCATAAAAAATGTATAAAATTATGTAATAAAAGTAATAAAAAGCTTAATATCTAAACATTTTCTTAAAACTTAATTTATTATATCTATAATTTCTTCAGTGTCATTATTAAGAGTAACGACTGGAATATTTTTGGAAGACTGACAAATTTTATTGTCATTAAATCGCATAGTCTCTTGAGAATCTGTATTTATAACGTCAATACTTTCTTGTGAATAGCCTATATTGTTTGATCCAAAATATTTTAAAGAATGATAATTTCTTTTATTGTCATTACAACTTGTAGACTCTTGAGAATCACATGTATTTACAACATCAATACTTGTTTGTGAACAATCTACATTGTTTCGTACATTATTAAAATAATTATTTCTGTTTATATAATCTATATTTGTTCGTATTGTATCATAAGAAACTTTATTATTTACAGGAACTTTGGTATCATAAGTCACTACATCTATGGTTTCTTGAGAAAGGGTAGTGTAAGTACTTACATTTTTTTTCATAATATTATTATTATATTTTGGTTTGAAATCTATTACTTTAATTTCATCATCTGTGTCACTTTCATTAACTTCATGTCTTTTGAAATCATTTTCAATATCGGAAGTTTTTGTGAACTGACTTTTTTGAAGATTACTGCAATATGAAATCTGCGAATTACTGACTTCATTGTCATCATTATCTATAGTTATTTCTAAAATACTATTTCTATTGTCATACTTTGGTCTTGTTATATTTCCGTTCTTAAAATCAAGTGATTCTTCTTCAGCTATTTCAGTTAAATCAGGAAGTTCATTCTGAACATTTTCACTGCCCTTTGTACTTTTACTTAAATTACTTACTTCATTATAATTATCATAGGCTGTTTTTCCTAAATTATTCGCTTTATAATTGCACTTTGGTTTTTTTGAAATATTGCCTTTCACCAAATCATGTACTTTCTCTCTAACATCTGCTATATCCTCTTGCTTATTTTTTATAGAATTACTATTACGTGTGACTCTTGTACAATTCTCTTTATATTCATAACTAGATTTACATTCTTCTGAGCTACTTGCTTTTTTATTAGCTTCCTTTGGTCTTTTAATGGCACTAATGTTACTTTTTGCTTCATTACAATTAAATTGTACATCACTTTTTATATCACATATCAATAGTTCTTTTACATTACTATTTTGACAGCAATCTCTAAAAAAAGTATTTTTTAAAAGTAGTTTTATAACAAATTAATACAAATTTGGAGCTATTAAAAAAATGATTAGTTCAAAAATGATTTATTCTTACACTGGGCGTTTATTACTTTTATCAAGTATATTCTTATCGGCACCATGTTCTAGAAGCAATTTTACCATTTCAAAATTATTATTTGTAGCTGCTTCATGTAAAGCTGTTTTACCTTCATAACCTGATCGATTAACATCAACTCCTTTACTTAATAACATTTGAGCTATTTTGTAGTATCCATAATCAGCACATTCTTGCTAAAATGAGATTTAATTCTATATCAAGTAGAATATAAAGTTAATGAATCTGTTACAACTGGTTATTACCAATGGTGTCCAGCCAATAGCGCAACAAACATGAGGATCTGCACCAGCATCTAACAATTTTTGAACATTTCCCTCGTGGCCCTAAAATAGAAATAATAAGTTATAACACATAAATGTTTCTAAAAAATGTTATTAAAATTCATTAAGTTGATTTTGCAAATTAAATTTTGCATTTAAAGATGTGTTTTGCATCTTTTAAAATTTGGAATAAATACCTAAGTAGTATTGATTACTAAATATAAAAATTTAACTTTCATTTTTAACATATATAAGTTTATTTTAATATTTTCTATAATTTACTTTTTTGCATTCTTGTTGTAATTTGGTTTCTCCATAATGATTTCTTTTTTCTAAATTCTTTGGAATGGGGCAAACTGGATCAATTTTATTTCTTTTTGCTGTTTTGCAATCTTCATTGTTATTATAACTTGTACCATTTTTACGCTTATTTATGTTGTTCAAAAGTTCTGTTTGTAAATGATTTTTATCATTTGCAGGAACATTTATATGTATATTTAAATTACTTTCCTTTTGGTCCGCTAATAGCACATCATTAGTCTTTACTTCTATATTTTCAATATTTTGCCTAAAAAAATAAAAATATTAAATACAGAATATAAATCAGATACAGTAATTTAAATTAAAATTAATTTATACATCCACTAAATTTTATAAAAATTTAATTTAAATTTAATATTTTTAAGTGAAAAACTATAAAAATAATGAAGTTAGTATTTATCTCATAATGAATACTTACTTAAAACCAACTTCTTGGGCAATTAAACAACAAGCTTCTACTATTTTTTTAATAGTTTCATCTTGGACAACATTCTTATCTCCACTAGGTGAATCGCATTGGTTGCACCTACTATTGCTACTGTTAAGACATGATATGCATGAAAAGTGGCCACATCTTAAAAATTGCTGAGGTTGATGCAAACTTTTTTTGCTAAAAAAGAAAGTAAAAAAGAAATAAAGAAAATATTAATTAAAAGATTAACCGAACAAAACTATTTTCTTACCACTTAGAACAACTAAGAACATCTAAGAGTCCTTTTAGAGCTTTGCAAGTTTTCGCCCATTTGTTGTTCATTATAAGAGTTTTTTTGAAATGTTTTAATTGCATTTTAAGACATGGTAAACGTTCCAAAGGTAAAATTAACAAGAAATTTAATTTCGCGCGTGGTGTTTGTAAACACGGGGCCTGACAGTGACGGCCGATTACTCGCGCTATATATCCCGATTTCCAAATTTTGAGGTTAGATTTTCGATGACGTAAGCAACTAGGAATTCGCAAAGGTTTATTCGTAGTCAATTTTAAACGACAAGATTTTTAATTGAAAAGAAAGAAGAAGCTATTAGTTATATTATCTTATAATAAACTAATATGTAATAAGCTTTGAAACAATAATAATACCTACCAAGATATGTCTTATAATTAATTTCTCCAAAATTAAAGTTTGTAACTGACATGTCAGTGTCATTAAAGCGTCATTTTTTTTAAGATAAACGAACAGACTACTTTTTGTAAGAGGTTAAGATTCTGTATTGTATGTTAAAAACACGTGTAGTGTGACCGTAGTATACAAAATATACTCCGAAATACTGTTTCGATTGAAATTAATAATTTTATAGTGTGATTTACATTAAAATGAAGAAGAAGAAAGAATCTATTGAACCACCTGCAGAAAATAAAATGGATAGTTTTAAAAAACTATGTGAAATGTTTTCTGAAAAGAAAATGAAAGCTAACAAAAAATCTGGAGGATTTCAAGCCATGGGTTTGAGTTTTCCAATTTTAAAAGGAATCTTAAAGCGAGGATACAAAGTACCTACGCCGATTCAGAGAAAGGTAATATCAGTAACTATAATATTACTATAATTATATTTATTTAAAATTTGTACTAACTATGGTTTATTACGTACAGACTATTCCATTAGCACTAGATGGAAGAGATGTTGTTGCTATGGCACGCACTGGAAGTGGTAAAACAGCTTGTTTTTTGATACCTTTATTTGAAAAGTTGAAAACTAGACAAGCTAAGACAGGAGCACGAGCTTTAATTCTTTCACCAACTAGAGAATTAGCACTTCAAACCTTAAAGTTTATAAAAGAATTGGGTAGATTTACTGGATTAAAAGCATCCGTGATTCTGGGTGGAGACAGTATGGAAGATCAATTTGCTGCGATCCATGGGAATCCAGATATTCTTGTTGCTACTCCTGGTCGATTTCTTCACATTTGTGTTGAAATGGACCTGAATTTAAAAAGTGTTGAATTTGTAGTTTATGATGAGGCAGATAGGTATGTTAAAATTTTTTTTATGTTCATATTTAGTGATTATTATTTAATATTATTTAATTTAAAATTATAACGAAATTGTGTTTGTGATTTTAGATTGTTTGAAATGGGATTCGGTGAACAAATTAGTGAGATCACTAACAGACTTCCAGATCACAGGCAAACTCTTTTATTTTCTGCAACGTTACCAAAAGTATTGGTAGAATTTGCAAAAGCTGGACTTACAAGTCCAGTTCTTTTACGTCTTGATGTTGAAAGTAAATTACCTGATCAATTGAAACTTTGTTTTATAACTTGTAGACCTGAAGAAAAATTAGCTGTATTAATGTGTTTGTTAAAACATATTATAAAGCCAGATGCTCAGACTGTGATATTTGCTGCTACTATGCATCATGTTGAACATATTCATCAGGTACATTTCAATTATTAAAAGTGCAAAGAAAACATTTTATTTTATTTAAATTTTTAAATGCTTTTTACAGATTCTTGATAAAGCTGGAATTTTAAATACATTTATATATTCTAATTTGGATCCATCAGCACGTAAGATAAATGCTGCTAAATTTCAAAATGGAAAAGTCAATGTTCTTATTGTAACTGATGTTGCTGCAAGAGGAATTGATATACCACATTTGGATAATGTCATTAATTTTAATTTTCCTGCAAAGAGTAAATTATTTGTTCATAGAGTTGGTTAGTTACAATTTTAACTCTTTTAATTTATTATTCGTTGTCTATTAGTTTATTTGCTATTATTATCTTTATATTCTATTTAAATAGGAAGATGTGCTCGTGCTGGAAGAAGTGGATTAGCATATAATATAATTTCTCCAGATGAGTATCCATATCTTTTAGATTTACACTTGTTTCTTGGACGTTCCTTTCACACAGTTCCAATATCTGAAACAGAAAGTGTTCCAGAAGAAGCAGTAGGAAGAATGCCTCAGTCAATGATTGAAGAAGAACTTTCTGAGTTAATATCATGGCATGAAAATTATACCGACATTGTAGGTCAATTATTACTAAATTAAATTTTATAAAGCAAACTTTAACACCGTGAAAGATGTAGTTTCTAATAACTTTAGTAATATTCTTGATCATCTATTCCAGCTTTAATATATAAATGTTAATATAATTTTTTCAATACAATGTATTCATTTCTGTTTCTAAATATATTATATTTCATAATTTTGGGAAAGCCTATTTTGAACTAATAGACTTCTGGTTACGATTTAAATTAAAAAATGATCAGGAATTCCATCTTTCTCGTTACTATTGAATTCAATTTTTCATAAAAATTATTTTTCAGTATAATATGCAAAATGTTTGCAACAATGCATATCAGCAATACATTCGTTCTAGACCTGCAGCATCGACAGAGAGTATTAAACGAGTAAAAGAACTAAATATCTCTGTTTCTGGAATATTACCTGAATTTCGAGACAAAAATAATGCAGCAGCCGATTTAATTTCAAAGATGAAAAATTATAGGCCACGTGGGGTAATTAAGAACAAATTGTTAACATAATAGAAAGTTAAAATTTACATTTTTATAGAAATAATTATGGATCTATTTTTCCAGACAGTCTTTGAAATAGTCGCAAAACCCTCTTCAGTAGATTATAAAGTAATGAAAGAAAAGAGAGCCTTTCATAAAAATACTATTCTTAATCATCATAAAAAAGTAGAAGAAAGAGAAACTCGAAATCTAGCATGTAAAATTTGTTTCTATCCTTTTTTCCAAAAAGTCTGAATAAGTATTAATTTTCAAATTCTATATATTTTTTTAGATAAAGCTGAAAAATCAAGTCTTCCATCAAGCAGTACAGATGAAATTAATGATGCTTTTAGTGAAGTTATAACGCCAAAGAAAAGAAAAATTGGTGATTTGTATAGAAACGAAAAAAGAAAAAAACAAAAAATGCTTAAGGATGAAGAATTTTATATTCCTTATGTTGCAGCAGATAAACATACAGAAGAAGGGTAATTTAAGCTTTTGAATTATTCTTATTTGAATGCTATGCCATCATAATAAATTTATCTTAATAATTTCAGATTGGCTGTAAACGATTTCGCAAAGGAAGCTGAAAAAGCGCATTTAGATTTAACTGCTGACAATGAAGATTCAAGGAGGCTACAAACACAGTTGAAAAAGTGGGATCGAAAAAAGAAAAAAATGATAGGAGTTGAGGTAAGAAAAAAATTACATTAAATTATTTGATTATTAATCAATCTACTATATCGTTTTTTTTACAAAGATTAGTAAGTTTCTGATTATTAACAAAAAGATATATAAAAAAATTGGCACTTTTTTGAAAAAACATAGTGTTTGTGAATTATTAATTTTTATAGCAGGCCTTTATAAAATAATAAAATAATAAAATAATTAGGTTTTTATAAATCTCAAACAGTTTTTATGAGGATGTTGATGTAATCTTCATTATAGATATATTTATATCTACATGAAAAATTTGTTTTCTTGTCTTAGAATCCTAAAGCTGCAAAGATCCGGACAGAATCAGGTGCTTGGATTCCAGCAACATACAAAACCAAAAGATATTCACAGTGGAAAGAAAAGAATAAAGTTGATGCAAACGTTCCTGAAGATGACGACGACGAAGATGATAACGAATATACTGCTCAAATGCAAAAATGTAAGTCTAATTGTTCAAAAGTTATTTCTTTTTTTTAAACTGCAAATACTTGAGCTTACTAAAATACTATAACTATTGAATTTATAGACCCTTAGTTTCCTAAATAGTTATTCAACTCGGTGAATTAATCAAAACAATTCTAAATATTTAAATATCATTTAAATATTTCCTATTCAATAAAGAAACTAGAAATTTCTCTAAAGATGCTAAAATTTTGCCTTGGCCGAAATAATGTCTTTTTTTAATACACCAAAGAAAAGACTCGTTTGAAAGACATAATGCGCGCAAATTATGTAAATAATCCCAGTAGGAGAAAAATGAAAGTATAGCGACAGAGATAATCTTGATTGCCTTGGTAGACGGCCGGCTAATTGGTTTATTCGGCTAATAAGGGTAGAGTTTATTTTTATCCTTACGCGTCCGTGGCACTAACTGCGAATTGGATTGAGTAAAGCACGATCCGCTTGTTAAGTGCAGGAAGAGAGTCATTGATCTATCAGTAGGTGTACATATCATCGTCCGAATGCTTTTCTTCGCAATGCACCCATGCTCGAGTTCGTTCTGAATGCACGTAGTGTTATCTATATAGAAATTAATTTCTACGATAATTGCTTTATTAATCGCTTAGGAAATATACGAATGTAGAAGTGATGGTAGCTGAAGTGACGGTGATGAGCAAGATTTTATAGTTTGCAGTTTATAAAGTTCATAAAATGCAGTAAACGTGAGGCTTTTTTAAATTAAACCGTTAGTGTAATGGTTTATTTTACATTTTAATTAAAGAATTTTTTCATTAAGTTGAAGTCTAGAATTTGAACAACTCCAAAAGAATTTTTCACAATATTTTCGAGAAATTAAATGAAAGATTATAGTTTTTCTTAAATCTTATACAAATGTTCAAGTATTAATAAAA
>JAPYZB010002768.1:0-11373 GCA_030522745.1 Eupelmus kiefferi
AACGGCTCGGACGGCTCTCGTTTGCCAGGCCTTTGGGACAACATCGCGGCGACGCCAGTCAGGCTGCCCCTCGCTCCTGCAGCCCGCCGCTGTCCGGAGTCGGGATACCGAGACGATGATCAGTCGAATCAAGTCTGAACACGCACAGGAGCCGGCGAGCTCCCCGCGCCCGACGAAACCGTGACAAGGAGAAAGTCATCGTTGAAGCAGAAAAAGTACCAAATTAAAAAACAAACATGTAGAGCCGTAGTCGTACCTGATTGTCGTTGAATCACAAAAAAACAAAGTATATATAAATATTAAAAAGAAAAATTGAGAGAATAAATATAATGGTTGGATGCGATATTTAACTGACGAACAAACGATGTATTTTTAGAAAAGTACAAAAAGTTCACGAGCGAAGAATGCAAAAATGCAAAGAGCGTTACTAGGTATTGTGTAAAAGTTTATAAACCTTCCGTGTATTTAGTGTTCTGAACGTCTTTTTTTTTCCTTTCACACCATCCTGACAAAAAGTACATTATTTAATTGTCCTTTCTCTCTCTCTTTCTCTCGCAAATATAGCGCATGTCTGATAAGCTACAGCTTTTCGGTCTAGCGCGCGCCTAATATAACAAATACTTCATTTTTTTCTGTTTTCGCATAATAATAATTAATATTACAATATATATATCTATAATATAATCTAATAAGGTTGTAATAGTGATCGATCAACTTTACATGCCATATATAATAATGTACAAAAGAGGGACAGCATTGCCATTTAACGTTTTTTAGCTACATGCAATAAGAAAATCATATTTTTTTTCTCGTTCCCACAACGCGAGCTTTTTTTTAGTGAAGAGCGTTGATTTTTTTAGGGTCAAAAAAAAAAGTTCGGCACGCTGGAAATAAAACGCTTATACTGCAGAACTTAGAAAATACTTCGTATTGTATGTACGGTATAATACATAGTACAGGCGGGTCATTGCGCACTCACACACATTCAACATACAAAACACACATACGCGTGCACTCCTTATGTCAAGCAAACCATGCATGTATTGACTTTCTATTATGAAAACTATTTTTTTTCTTATTATTTATCACGGAAATTTCTTTATACTTATTTAGATTTCCAAAATCCATGTCAAGGCCAAAGTCAATATATGTGCAGTTCGCAAAACATACGTGAAATAGTTTACCGAGCATGAAAATCGTTCTTTCTTTCACTTTTTTGCTGTTTCTCTGAACAAACCAATGGATCTTACATTTTCCAGTTTCATTTTGTCCTCGGCTCGAGACACAGTAAAAATATTCAATAATTTGTACTGCCGATTTTTTCCTCGGAAGTTAGCGTGATTCTTCGCGGTGTGTACAGAGGGCAAAGATCAACTTTCTCTTTGGCTTCGCGTTTATCTTTATAGCATTCATGGGCATTTTTCGAATTTCTTTCATAGTATCGATGATATCGATTTTGTTATTATTTTATTTAATAATTTTGATTATTTAAATATTTTATTATTAATGATTTATTGTAGAAAACAATTTCATAATAACAAATTATATTCATAAAATTTATTATTTAACTTTTCGATTACTCCTAATTATAAAAATTGTCCATCTGTAATAAATGAAAAATGCCCGCAACTGCTTTCAAATGCCCTCGACCATCGCTGTTTAACCGAGTGACCAGAATTCACATTGCCTTGGCTAATTCGCATATCCGTTAACTTTTACAAGCGATTCGGAGAAGCAGGAATTCATTTTGAAACGTGTCATGCTTCGGATAGAATCAGATGTTCCGCAGACGAACGGAATGGACGATTTCAAATGTTTTAAATTATAGGAACAATCATCTCAAACTCTTAAAAAGATTATAATCACATTTAAGCACTTTTTGTAAGAGTCATAACATATTTTGGACACTTTCACAAAAACATAAAAAATACTCTAAATCCATGGCTAGTTATATTATTTTATGTTTTTAAAATTTGATGATTGTTTCACTAATTTTAAGGAACGTCATTAAAATCTTCAAATTCCTGGAGAAAATGATCGGATGGTTCTATATGTGATTGGATGTTTCTATATGTTTGTAACTACGTCAAATGAATAATACGCGAAGAGGATCAGTCGGCTTTTTTTTTCCGTAGGAACAAGTTCGCGCGATTTTTTCTCTTCAAAATTCATTACATTTTTTTTAATTTTCGTATAAAAAGCTAAATTTTCCGATGTTTTATCTTTTTCTAAATACAGACGGTGTACAATCACGAAGTATAAAATATATCACTTTGTGAATGAGTGCAAATTTCGTCCACGCAATATCCTACTCGTCGAGCAAACATTTCACGGTACATTAATTCGGGTCAAGCTGCTAAAAAGTGTCTGCGCAGACTATAAGAAAATACACATTATACAAAAATCCGCAGATATCTCCTCGGACTTCGAGAAGCAGAGGGGAACAGACATGGATACCCTTCGTCGCATTAAAATAGATATATTTCATTTGCACGAGCCATATTTTTGCTAACATTATTAATTTTATCAATGTTATCAACAGGATACATGATTATGCATTTAAAGATATTTTAGTTTTTTTACAAATTATTATCAGAAAAAATACTATCAAAATGAATGTATATGATAATACATGGATATCTCTTTGAAATAATCTCACTTTCGTTTTACGTCTCTGTTTTATTAATTTAAAATAAAATTTAAAAATATCAAAGCTTTACTGTTATATTTTTTATGCAAAATGGTCGTTTTATTTTATTCCTTAAAATCTATTTTCATGAATGCAATTTTTTTAATTCAAATCCTTAAAATAAAATATCAATTATTTGCTGAAATTATATTTTACATATTCTCGAATTTCTAACAACTAATTGTTTACGCTGAAATCAAATATACGAAAATTTCTTATAAACTCAAGGAGAAAAGCTCTCATCGTCTCTTGTCTAATTTGATCGTTTTTTCCGTTGTACATTCACAAAGTAATTTTTATGATAAAAAAATAAGAATTCCTATAATTACAATTGTCTTTATTTTATTTAAATTATTTAGTACAAATATAAATTATATCTCTTTTTTATCTTGCGTAAGTTTTTGATAAAAGTAAATGGCGATCAATAATATAGTTTTATCTGAAATTAATTTAATAATATTCGATTAACTTTCCACATATATTATTGATCTAAATTATTCGAACCATTCTTATTTTTTATTATAATTATTACTTCATAAATAAATAAAAGAAATTGATTAAACATGATCTCATATATGAATTATAAATTCGTATGTACCTCAAGCGCGTATTTCTAAAACGAAACAAAAATGATCGAGATCAATACAAAATTATGGCACGAGCAAACAACAAATCGTACGCTCTAAGCCAACGAAGGATCCTCCCCTATAAAATATTCGATTAATCGTTGCTCGAAATATGCCTTTCTTAAAAAACATGATAGTTACGCATGTCGACTAGAGTGACGATTGATTGTTCTGGTGCAACTGCATCTGCAGAAAGCAGTAAAGAATCCCGGCTTGTGCCATAACGTCTACTGTGCCAGCAGCCAGAGGATCACGGTTCTTGGGATCCGTGCGATTGCTAGTACCTGGTCTCAGAAGAGTGGGACCAAAGACGGTGGCGAGATTGTGTAAGGACATCTTATTCTGTGCCTCGTGTTTATTAACTCGTATGAGATGAGCGAGAAGGAAGTCAATGACGGCCTTATTAACCTGAGGCAGACTGTCATAAACGCGACGCAAGGCATTACCTCGTGAGAGCTCACCGGTTTGGAAGGCTTCAAGGAAGGCGGGATAGAGGGCATCGGTAAATAGGGCCTCTGGCATCTCGCGCAGGTACAATTTTAGCACGCCGGTCACAGAATGAACATCCACCTGAAAATTTGAATCAGATATAAGAATCATAATGAATAATCTAGTTAAAGTGAAAGTAAGAGTTGGTACAATATTTTATAATATTTGATATTACTTAGTAGAAACTGAAAAAATTATTTACCTCTTTCAATAATTGTTCTGCTTCGTATGAATTGCTTTCGAATGATTTGCGTAATTTACCCAAGTCAGATGCTGAACCAGACACACGATAGAGACCTACTTCAGCCATTCCTCGCTTTTCGACTTCGCGTACGCACGCTGTTACAATAAAAGGTACATCGCGTTTTTCTCGCCTGAAAAATAAATAAATTTATTAAATTCTTATGCTTATAAGATGCTTTCATTACATTACTTATTAGATTAAGTTTTTTCATTAAAAGAATTAGAATTATATTTTTCTGTAATCATTGTTTTACTGCAGATTTCTACACTAATTTTACGTATATTATTTTAGAAATTAATCTAATATTTTTTGATAATATACGTGAATGCCACTCACTTGCAGACTTGCTGTATCTTGGCTCCAAAGAGACCTTGTGGTTTGGCTGAAGGTACTCGTCGTAAAGTTACTTCACTCGGAATGAATTTAAGGGTAACATCTAGATTGGCCGGACCTAAATTAAAGGACCTTTTGACTTGATCTCCAAGTAACCAAGATCTGCTTAAACGTTGAGCGCACTTCCCTCTTAATACCGAACGAGAGCCGCACTCTTCATAAAGCAAAACTCTAACATTTTGACTGCCTTCTAATTCGACGACGAAAGTTTGTCCTGAGGAATAAAAATAAATAATTATTTAAATTATTTGATGTTTTCTACTACTGCATCGTTGCGCTTCATGCAAATCAAATTTTCGTTAACTTACCCCAAGTTGGTGCTTGACCTCTAGCTATAAGACTTTTTGCTCTTTTGAAGTAGTGTCCGTAACTATCTACTTCAATCACTATGTAAAAATCGCCTGATCGGTCTAAACCAGGTGGTGAAATGCCTACTAACGTTAATTGTAAATCGCCTAGAAGCAAGCTTTCATCTCGTCCAGAACGCAGCAAGTAACTACCCATGTCCGTTTGCAAATAAGTTCGACAAGCTGCTATCCACGCTTTCAAATCATACATGTTGAGTGGTATAGGTCCCGGTGGTTGTCCGCCCTAATTCAGTTTTGATTAAATTAGTAAATAATATTTAAAGGTTTGATTTTAAAAAAGGAATTTTTGTAAAAATAAATCACCTGCTGAAGTGCTTCAATAGCTTCAATCCACTGAGATCTTTCAAATTCACTAGACAAGAAAAATGTGTAAGAATTTTGTATACGATTTTGATTTTTCTGACCAACTTTGAGAATCAGATTCGGAGATGCTAAAACCAATTGTGCTTCTAGTTCGGCCAATTTTTTTCGATTTTTCTCGGAACCTCTACCGCCTAGTCGAATTCTTTTATCTTCATTCTTTTCTTCCCACAGAATTTGGTCTCTGACTGTGCACGCTTGAGATCTAAATGCAAAAGAATATTTGAACACTTGTTATTTTGCATTAATACATAAAATTTCTAAGCTTTATTTTATTATACCTAAGTACAACGACATTCGCTGGACTATTCTCGCGCGGCTCAATGCCATCTTCCATAACTACAACCTCAGACATTGGAATAAACCACTTTAATTCGAATGTAAATTTATCTTTGCCAGATGCCTTGTACTTAGCGCATGAAATGACATCATTGAAAAGGAATAAGTGCCTTAATTTTCTGTGACCATCTGACAACTCCACGACAAACGAATTTTTTACAAGCCTCCTCTGAGCTCGATCATGGTTCTGTGTAATAGAAAAAATTCATTGTTTTTATTTAAAAATGAAATTTTAAGAAAAAAAATTAAAATATGTTATAAATAGTAATATATGTTAACTACGTAACAAATCATAATTATTAATTAAAAAATATAAATCAACAATGTTTTCAATCTTTTTTTCTCAAAATTCTTATGATTATATTTTATATTATTTACCTTAAACATTGATTTTGTTTGAATAATATTAAATTCGTCTAGGAAGTTGCGCGTCATAGCTAGTGCCTCCGAAAGTGGCGCATGATCTGCATGATTTTGCGGTGTATGCTTTAATAGATCCTAGAAACAATGAAAATTAAAATATTTCGTTAATATCATGTTAGTCTGCAATTGTAAATATGACGTTCATAAAGTGGCAATTACGTGTAACACTAGCGCGTTCTTTTGAACTCGAGCCACAGGCTTGTGTAAGAGATCCTCCAGAGACAGTCCCGGTCCCTTAGGGTAACCCCTCAGTCTGATGTCTCTCGTGATCTCGGCGAACTGCGTGGATTGCGAGGAGCAGCGGCGCACCGTGTCGGTGGCGCGAGCGTAATTATGAAGGAACGCGCCGTAATCTCTAATTTTGCTCGCCATTACCTGTGAGGGAAGCACAATTTACGAGGTCAGGAGTGATTATACAAATGATAGGGTATTAAGAGTGTAAGTATGATTAGTACTTAAAGGGCAGGCTGTTTCTTGAATACATAAAATTAAATATTAAAATATACGTAATTTTTTTTGTTTCAATTATTCATAAGTATTCAAAAACGTACGTAAAATAAAGAACAATAACAGATTTAATTTATTCTTGAAAAAATTATTCTAATTATAAATATTAATCCAGAATAATAATTTACAAAATAATATTAGCAATATAAATGGATAAAAATTTATATTAATCTAGAATTATATATAAAAGCGATTTTTATATTTTTTTGGAAGCATAGAAATTTTGTTGACTCACTTTAAACTGTTCACCAATAGTAGTTTTACTATCCCATGTTTCAAGTTTTCTTCGTAAATCGTCCAAAAATTCTTGATGCAGTTTGTGCAAATCAGGAATTTTGTAAAATATAGTGTTGAAGTCTTCTAGTGAAATGACTGGCTGGGATGTGTTCAGCGTGGAATTGATAGCTTTCATATACTGTGAAGTATTTAAACAAAATTCATAAGTGCACAATAATTTTTTCTTTGAAAATTTAATAATTAGAAAAGTTTGCATTTTATAACTAAGTACTTAATTTAAAAAAATCTATATTTATGTTTATTTTAATTATTTATTTCTTTTTCAATGAGACTAAATAATAATAATATTTTACCTGTATCATAACATCTAAGCACTCGACATAGATAGCTTCACTTTCGACTACAGAGTTAATAATGCACTTGACCATTGAAATTCTATCATCTTCTTGACTTTTGCCTTTTTCTTGGCGTCGAGGGGTCGTTGGTGTTGGTGACTCTAAGCTTCCTTCACTTAAACTTAAGGGTTCAGCATCACTGCTTCCTGTTTCATTATCAGTACTTAAGGTACGTAAAAGAATGGGTGGAGCTGCATTTTCCTCATCTTCACTATCCATTGCTGCTCGATGTCTAGAAAATATGTAAGATTAATAATATATCTTAAAATAAATCTTAAAAATAGATAGAATAAAGCTATGATATTAAAAAAATAAAAAAATAATTAAGGTTAATTTTGAATAGTTTCAATAAAATTTAACAATCCGTTTTTTAGCTTATAAAGAGTTTAAATTTTGTACTTACTGTATGAAGTAATCAATGTTGACATAATTGCTTTGATTTCCTGGTGAATCTGGAAGTGAAGGTGGCCTCCGTAATTGCACTTTACTTCCATTGCTACCAACTGCTGGTGCATGAGCTTCAATATAAACATACTCCCCTGTTGGGTCAAGTGCTACAGAATCATAGTAAGGTTCTTCTTCTGATGCTTCTGCGTCACCGTCTTCTCCATCTTCAATTGCTTTTTCAGAATTTTTCTCATCTTCTTCTTTCACAGATTCTTCATTTTTATCTTTTTTGGAGTTACCTGTGACTTGAATAACAGTGACATAATTACTCGGCACATCTGGATCACTGTTCCTCCTACATTCAGGCACTTTTTCAGGACTCCTTGGTATTTCACTTTTTGGTCTCTTGCTTGAACTTAATGTTGAACTTAATTCATTAACACATTTGTCTTGTAATTTGCTAAGATCTTCTCTGGCAGGAAGAGGTGGTGCCAAATCTTCAGCTTCTTCAGACTGAGTTGTAGAATCTAAGACAGTTGTTTCTGCTGAATGAAAACTCTGTTGATTTGGTGATTCAACTGTAGATGCTTTAGATTCTGATGAAGCAGATGCATTTGCTAATTTGTGCCTTTCAACATCTGCTAAAAGCCGTTCTAAATATTCAACATAAAATTCTTCTTTTTCGAGCTGTTCTCTCAAAACATTCACCTTTAATAAAATTTAAATATTTATTGTTAATAATTATAATCAAATTAATAATAATTATTTAAAATCTTTGATTAATTTTTTATTTCTATAAATTTTATGCTTTTTTTAGAATCCTTGCTCTTTTACTTTTATAAAAAAGTCTCCTGTTATAATAAGTCTATGAATAGATATATAGCATGAAGGACATATTAAAAAATTTTATAGCACACATGGATAAGTTACAAAGTGCATAGTTTATTAATAGTATGACATAATAAAAGATAACACCTAATACGGTAATATATAAATTTTAATCAATAAATTAATAATTTATAACATTATAATTAATAGAAATTATGAATAATTATGAAGATTTGTAATGGAATAAAATATTCATGTACTGATAACATAATGTAGATATTTTGATATTGAAACAATAACTATTACTTGTAAAATTATGAAACTTAAAACTTAAAATTTAAAGTTAAGAATTCATATGCTTAAGAAGATAAAACTACTTTGAATCACTGATTGATATCTTTCTGATTATATAAATTCTACAATATATATATAAAATTCAAATAGAATATGCTATTAAAATTACAAATTTTTTAATTTTCTAAAATTCTTTCTAACAATTCTTTAAGTTGAAAAAGTTTTAAATATTCAAAACAAGGCTTGACAAATTACATCTTTAACTATGCTACTCATAAACAGTGCCACCGCCCAATTAAAGCTTCTATCAAACCTGATGAATCATCAGCGCAAGTAACCCATAAAATTGAACATGTTCTACCTCATGCTCTCAATCGCAATAAAGCCTCTATTCATCCCGCCTCAGCTACTTGAGAGTAGCAATAAATCTCAATACTTTCCTTTTCATCAATTTTTTTGCCAAAATCAAAGCCAACAGTCACCCATCCCATTTCCACTGATTACAGCGAACTGATAAGAGCTCTCCTTATCCACATCCCTTTTGGAGATGAGCAATGGACTCATGCGTATTCGCAAAATAAAGAAAAAGTAAGTCAAAAAGAAATACCTTGAGCTTGTGCTTGACCAGGTTCGCTCGTACACCTTCTTCCCATGCAGCTGGCAGTTCGCTGTCCGGGAACCTTTCCATCCAGACCCGTTGGAAATCCCCGAAAACACTCATCCCTGTCGAGAGGCACAATCAAGGCTACATTTATCGAACAACAAGAAAAGGATCGATCGATCCACTGGCTTCCAGCGAAGCCAAAATCAGAGTTGTAAAAAAATAATGCTAAAACTACAGGGAGAGGCACAGGTGTTTCTAACGAGCGCACACCGGAACCTTTCCACATCTAGCGTGCTGGCCCCTCACTTTCATCGCGGGGCCCCCCCGGGAGAGTTTCACAAGCGAATCAGCCAAGTGTTCAAAAACTCTCTTTCGCAATGTGCATTCTCCGCGCGCAACGCTTCGAAAAATCCCCGAGGCGAATCCTCCAGGAAAAGGCACCGCGCGCTCTAACACACCTCGATAACCACGGCTCTGTATGTACACACTCCTCGAATCTCAGAACTCAACGAAAAAAATCTCAAAAGCCGAAATCGCGAACGGAAGGAGGAGCACACACATCCACAGAGAGGAGCGCAAGGTGGGGGATATGAATAATAATCTTTCACTCTCTCAGGGCGGGAGGGGGGCCAGCAGCACCTGCAGTCCTGCATATATAGTTATACAGACGACGAGACGCACCACTTGTTTTTTTTCTTCTCTCTCTCTGGTTTCTCTCTTCCTCCTCGCAGCGCGCACGAGAGAGAAAACGCCCGTGTCTCAGACGACTCGGCTGATGATCATCGCTCAGCCGCCTCTCCAGCGTCGTCCTCGTCGCTCGGCATACAAACTAAGCTCGGTCCGTTTTGCTGACTTGTGTACCCACGAGAGAGCTGCGCGCCGCCAACACACACGCCCGATGACTGCTGCTCTGGGCTGGCTCTCCGCGCAGCTGCGTTATCTCTCCTATACACAACGCCGCTCTCTCTCTCTCTCTTTTTTTTACGCACACATGTATAGATATATATATGTAGATGCTCGCCGTATGTGCACCTACTGCAGCGCTGCTGCTCTCTTCCTGCCTCCCCCCACCCCTGAGCAAGTCTTTTTTTTTATGTGTGTATGTATATACGCGGAATCTGTGAGGGTGTTGCGTGTGTATTAGAGAAGGATTTAACGTTATTGCATGTCCGTTCCTTTTTTTTTCGTGTTTTCCAGTGGCTGGCTGTTTTCGCGGATTGTTAGCGGGATATGTGGAGCGGCGAGGATAGACACGCGAGCCTCCCGCTGTATATACAGTATTCTGTCATCGGGCTCGCCTCTCTCTGTGTTTTTGCGTGGGATGGACTCTGTGTATATACGTATACGCCTCGTCGTTGTTTTATCTCGGCGTGTGCCTATAGGCGCGGCTTTCGCTCTGTCCCCTAGATTTCTTACTGCGCCGGCTTATTCCGCTCGTCGGTTATTACCCAGCTGAAGAGTAGCTATATGCATGCTCCTGTATTTAGATGATTACCGGAGCTGAATTGATGGCCGATATGCGCGCGTGCGGAGGACGATGGCTTCACGGCTCTAGGAGCACGCGACCGTCCGAGGAGAGACGATTTATTATTGTATAATCGATTTTAGTGTTATGGATATGGATATGCAGCGGAGCGCGCGAGCTTATGGTTATAATGAATTTCTGAATGGCTGGGCTCGGTGTGGGGTTATATAAGAAATAATGGCTTGGGAAAGTTTATTGGGATACGGGTGCAGTTTGTAGGATAGGTTTTTTTTGGGTAATTTTGGAGTGTGAGTTTTTTAATTGGGACTGGGATTATTTGTTGCCGAGTGGGAATGACGAAACGGAGTAAGTGGAGGGTATTTAGAGACAATTTTTCGGAGCAGAGTGCATAAAGGCGAGCTTTCGAAAGGCGAAAAATTAAAAATAGCCGTTAATAAGTATATTTAAACGTCCTACTAAATAAAAGATATAAATATTATCAATATCGACGAATTATTTTTTTTAAATCGTTATTCTGAGTTACATATAGAATGAAAATGCACCTGTTTCTCCAATATTCTTTACATAACTCGACTTTCGTTCGAGCGGCACAATAGACGGCTCGGCAATATTTAATAAATCTTATAAAATCGATCGCAATAGAATTTATTTATAACCACTGCGCTTTAGCGCACTCCAGCTTTTTTTTGCCTACTCCGCATCTC
>JAPYZB010002769.1:0-11373 GCA_030522745.1 Eupelmus kiefferi
AGGTCCTTCTCGATGTTGCTCAGTCTATTGTGCTTCAGACTGATGTATGCAAGATTGGTCATCTTGGCGAAGGCGCGCTTTGGCAGGCGCGTCAGCTGATTGTCGGAGAAGTCTGTACAAAAGATATTGATCTTTGAGGTTCTGTGATTTATCTTTTGGATTTTTTGAAATGTTGCAACTATATTTGTTCTTTCTTTTGATTCAGACATAAACTATGTTGGTGAATTTAACAAGAAATTCCATGTGCATATAGCTTTTGATCATGTATACATAGAATTTGAAAGCTAAATTGTCTATAGATATACATACAATATGAAAAATATATGTATATTTTTGCATTTTATGTTTCTCAAGTTGTGATTAATTTTGTGCATTATTTCTTAAACATTCTTTTTTACTGTCGACGAGTCAGAAGATAAGAACGTTAAAAATGCCTCTGTTCTCGCCACAGGTTCAGCGCATCATTAATCACTGGTGATTTGCGTGATTACAAACTTTATCACTCACACGAGTTCATAAATCTCTTGTATCTTTGATTCATAAATTATTCTTTATTTACATTTATCTATACTGAATCTTTAAATATGGTATATATCGATAAAGAAATCTTCGGAATTGCAAAGAGATATGAAACTCGAAAGTACTTTCTGATTATCAATTAAAATAAGAAAACAAAGTATAGCCTTTCCAGATCCTTCCGCTCATGACAATACTCTAATCTACTTCAACACATCAATATTCCAAAATACGAAAAAAAAGATAACAAAAGCCTTTACTTACCCAACTCGGTAACACTCGGAGCATCGAGCAGATAGTCGTTACTTCCGCGCCTGTTGTTAATCATCTTCAGCGGATTCTGAGCAATGGTCAACAGGCTGAGCTGCGAGTTGTTCTGGAAGGTATCAGGATGCACGTAGGTGAGGCCGTTGTGCGTCAAGTTGACGACAAACAGCTCGCGCAGTCCGTCAAAGGCGGTACGGTCGAGCTCGACGATCTTGGTGTCAACAATGCTGATGGACTCGAGTTGTCTCAGACCCAACTTGCGCAGAGCATGTGGACCTAGACGGATGTCCCCGGCGTTTTCGATCTTCAAGTGGGCGATGCCCGAGCCGAAGCCCTGGTCTTCCAGCAGCTTGCTGCATCTATAAGAATAAACAAGATATTTTTTCACAGTCTTGGGATAACATTTTATTGTTGATGATAGACACGTGCAAGATTGCACACTTACCTAGCAGTCGTAGCAGCGGCGTATTGTCCAACGCAGCGGCAGTAGTCCGGGCAGCCGGTCATCACCTCCTCGTCGTCGATGATGTCGTCCTCGTCGTCATCATCGTCGTCGTCGTCATCGTCGGCGTATTCGTCGTCGTCGTCGTCGTCGTCCTCACCATCGATGTCCTCGTTGTAGACCATGTCTTCAGCCTCAAGTAGGTCCTTTAGAGCCTGGCTGTCGGTGCTGGTGTTGTAGCTGCCGTGGGCAGCGGCGATGGTGCTGGATTTGCTGAGGGGCACGCGAATCGGGGTTGGCTTGGCGCTGGTTTTTTTGGCCTGGGCCTTGATCACCTTGGCCAGTTCCTCTGTGATCTGAAGTGGTCGAAGTGTTAGTTTGCATGGTAGGGTGTGGTCGGAATTGTTTAAGTAGGAAAGATCTTGATAGTGGAAAATATATTTGTATAGATGACGTGAGTTTTGCTTTCTGGGGTGGAACGTTTCGGTAGTAAAAAGAGTTTCGAACACTCTGACGTAATACTTATTGTAAGTATCGGCTACTGAAAAGTAGGTAGAAATTTAACATGCGCGAGAAGATCTCAAGTGTGCGTTTGCGTCAGAACTTTCGATAATTCTAAGAAACGTCCTGTACGCTAAGTTTATTTTTCATAAAAAACGCAACTCTTTTGTTTACTCTACATTTTTGTACGTTCTTCAATTCTTAAATAAAAGATAAATCCCGAGAAATATCCTTCAGCAATTAAACAGAAAAAAATTTTTTAAATCAGTCTATATAGACCAACAGAACTAATCACCTTTTCGTTACTAGTATCCTCATCCTCAGAACGCATATTCTGGACAAGGATCTCTTTGGTGTCGACGCTGAGGATCGACGATACGGACTCGGTACTGGTATTCGGTTTAGGCGTTGTAGAAACATCTGTAGGAGCCTCGGTGGTCTTTACTATTTTGGGTGGTTCGGTCGACACTGACAAAGCCAACGTCGCCGTGCCCAACAGGACCAGCAGCAGGGCTGCCTGTCCCTTCATCTTGGCGGTCCTTTTCTGCAATTGGAAAAGAGGAAGTTGTATTATTGGTTTTTTGATCGTTTGATTGAGTGTAATATGGTTCGTTTGGTATTTGATTTTTTTCTTAAGTGTACGGTAAAGGCAATTGTGTAGTGTGATAGTTCGATTACAACTGGTAAATGAAATGATTAATGATCCCTTGGTATCTCACAGTCAATTATTGATAGCCCTTTTGGGAGCACAGCGGGATGATCGTTAAGGACTAATGTAGCTTTGCGCCCTGAGAATGGTTATCGATTGTTGATAAAAATAAAGATCGCTGAGGCGTGGACAAATTGTCTTAATTAACACCGCGAACGTTAATTTATAACTCATCAAAGAATATTACAAAGAATCGTTCCTACTTTGTGATAAATCTATCGCAAAACTGTAATAAAAATGCTATTGAAAATTTAGTGCCCAGTTAAGTACAAACCATAAATCAAAAGCGTTGTAAAACCGCGAATAAAAAGCCGAGGTCAATAATTATTAATCGACAAACTCGCGCCAAAAGTGACAACTCATTCAGAAACGCCTAAGCCAACTTCTAAGGCTTCACCCAGCGCCACTTTCTCAAAAACCCATTCCTAGAAAGCCAATATCGTCCGATCTCAATTCTCGATTAACCGTACATCCTCGCGCTTCGAGCCCCGGACAATACACCGTGATCCCGGTGATTAATCGCGTCGCCCCGGCGATTCATCGATCAAAGTCCAGCCGTGCATCCACACTGCCCTTCGACATCACCGAATCGCTAACACCGAAATCCTCTCTACCAGAAAGAAAAGGACGGAAGCATACCGATCCACGTCCTATATGCCACATCGGGGAGAGGAAAAAAGTCACACGCGCTCAGTGCTGCGTGGCGCCTGGCGATATTAAAATTCGGGCCGCGTATATCGGATGTCGCGTTGGAGAAACTGGAGATTCGTCGGAACGTGGACAGGCAGGCAAGGAGCGCCGCGCAGGAAGTGCGTGATGAGAGAAGGAGAGACGTTTGCGGGGATTGACAAGAGGAGCGCCCATGCGGGCTGGAATAATGAGATTAATTAGGGGGGACTGGGGATCGATGCTGGAAAAATCGGGTTTTTAAAGGCAGGCTGCTATTGTTGGCGATTTTGAATACGCTTTAATGCCTGTTTGCTGATGGTTGAGTATGGGTTGGATGCCGGTTTGCATAAGTAGAGGAGGATTAATGGACAGATCGGTATGCAGACATAAAAATAGACAATAGACGTTCTGCAGAATCTCCCCACTACATTAAAATCGTTAAGCTATATGGAAAATCGTCTTCGATCGCGCGTAATGAGCGTCGCGTCACCCGCATCTGCATTAACTTGTGCGCAAAAAACAAAGTTTGCGTCATCGATTGGACATCATCATACCGTCCGCGCATGATATATTATTCAAATGCACCGCCGATCCAGCGTAAAAGTCAACGAGACCATAAGCGGTCATAAAGGCAGATGAGCTCGTACACCCGAAGGACGCTGTATACAACGTATCCACCGCTTCTTTAATTGCGTCGTTAATTAAAGAACCATCTCTGAGAATCCGCCCCTCGTCCCTTACAATCAACACTCGCTCCTTCATAATCAACTATACTTTAAAAAATCCACGAAGGGGCTGGCATGATTCCGCTATCCGCCAGCCAATAAAGCATAACTCCCACCCGGTCGTTATCGGCGTTTATCAAATGACGCGCGGGCAAACGGCAGGCAATCGCCGGGCGCACATACATCTGTTGTCGGTGGGATCCTGCGGAGAGAGAGTCGCAATTACGCGGAGGAGAAAAGTACATACACGAGCGGTGTATGTAATGAATGTTTCCGACGGATTCGTCGCGCGAGCGTTTCGGAGCGCGCTCGTTTTTTTTTTTTGGTTTGTGAGAAGGGTGTATTACACGCGGGTGTGTGTAAATCATCGGCGGATGTTATTATGGTTGGTGGTTTACGAGGTACATTGTTCGGTTTTCGCGAGAGTGTAATGACGAACGGATGCGCTGGGGATTGGTTTATGTATATATGGAGCTGGCTGGGCTTGGGATTGGATTAGGTCTGCGCTTTGACTTGTTGCACGAGTTCGATTTTTTTTAAGAGATGAATTTACCGAGATTTGGTTTGTTATATTGGCATTTTGTTAGGTTGGAAATAGGGTTTGAGTAACTGCCTCGGTTGTAAAATGTAATGAGGTATCAGACAACCTAATTTGGGTCTAATTAAGGCTAATTTAAATTTTTCTAGTCGAGTAGAAACAGAATTACACACAAAGATACCCACACACGCATACACACTCACACAAAAACCTGCGTATCAAACTTAAAAATCTCCGAACGACCAGCTACACCTCGCGCACAGTGTAGCATTCACAAAACATTCACATATCCCATAACAGCACTATAAGATCACCAATTACAAAACAACTCCATAATCCACACTGCAGCGAACGCACATGTAAACTATCCACGAAAACTCCTCTCAAACAAGCCCGAGCTCGCCTCCCTGCAACTTTCACTGAACCAACAGCCCCGTATCCATATCCACCCACGCGCCTCTATCTCCTTACCGCGCGACCAGTTGAACACCTCCGCTCTCTCCCTCTTTCCAGATACTCGGCGCGCAGCTGCAAACACACACACAACGATGGCTTTCACGGCTATAAATGCAGCGCGCCCGCGCGTCCGCTCGTTCGAATGGCCGGAGCGAGACTGCACTCGCCGTCTGTAATAGCCGACTGGCAGCGCGCGTGACTCGGCCGGACGCGCTCTCCTCTCTCTCTCTCCTCTTTCTCTCTTGGGAGAGAGAGAGAGGATTTTTTAGAGAGGGGGAGCGGCAGGAGAGGTTTAAAGGATTTGCATCGGTAGAGGAGGCTGCGGCGTTGATGTTTCGGAGCAAGGAATTTTGAAAGATCATTTCCAGGTTGACGGGGGATTTTAGGCTTTTTGTTTTTTTAGGTGTATGATGGGAGTAGGGAAAGTGTGGTGTGGACTTGATGTATGGCCGAGGAAAATTTGGTTTGTGGGAGATGCTAATTGTAATGTGATGGATGATTGAATACTGTATGGTTTCAACGCGTGAGAAACTGAAAGCATTCTGGAGAATTATTTTGTTTTTTTAAGGATTTTTGGATATAACTTGGTGATAAACAAAAAATTACGCTTTAATGAATAATTTTACAGTCAAGTTGCATCTACTTTTAAAAAGCCCATAACTGTCGTATCTGCATAAAAAATTAAATAAGCCCTAATAAGGTTTTAACTAGGTTTTATCATTAACATAATTATGACTGCTCGTTACCCAATTAAGCCCTAGTTACTCCCCACAACGAAATTCGCGCGAACTAATTAATTTTCCATCCAAGCGCAGCTACAACCCACAATAACCATCCGCAACCTAACGACACATCCCCCACGATCCTAACCGTATAATCAAAAAACTTCCGTTCCATCGAACCCGGCAAAAAACTCCATAAGTACTCCGGCTCCTTCCAGCTCGCTCCGAACGCTTCATTCGCAATTCCAGCTGCGCTCGTCGGCTTCGCAACGAGAGCCGCCCGATAAATTAGCAGCCTCCGCACGCGCGTGCATCATCCGGCGTGCGCGCGCGCTATATAATTCGATATAACAATGCGCGAGCCGAGCGGGTGCGAGAACCGTTGAAATTGCCGAGCTGAGAAATTTTCCCGGCTGGCTTTATGAAAGAGTGGAGCTATGTAAGTGGCCCGCGTTATCAGCGCCCTGAGGCGCTTATCGGACAGGGGAGAGCCAGTGTGTGGGTATGTGTACCTGAGCGTTGTGGGTTCGAGTCTTTTGTTGATGTGTATATACGAGGTTTACTTGTATAGTTTTTCGTTTTTCAGGTGGAAATTTTGAAAGGAAGTTAATAATGGCTTGACCATTGGTCAAAGTAATTTTTATGGCTGATGCGGAAATCCGATTTAAATGTATATGCGAGTTAATCGTTTTGGGTTTGTTCGCATATAAGTACTTATCGGCCGATTACATTTGTTAATCTGTCATTATAAAAAATTGCATGCCTCCCAAGCGGTGCGTTAAACCCGCCAGAAACCTCGCAAAAGGTCAGCCTCGACTCTTTCTCCTTATTCAAAACTCGTTTGCAACTTTGTTTTTCTCCCAGCTCTACGGAAACGCGTAATTTACAGGCGGCTCTCGCCGGCAAAAGCCGCGCAAAAAAGGAACGCACCGCCCCGGCGCAGCGCGCTAAATTCAAAGGATCACCCTGCAATTTGAACCTTGAAAAACACAACTGCTCCTCGGGATTCCAAAAATTCATCGAAAAAACCAGAGCTCAAGCTCTCTTTTGGCTAAGTAACGCGATTGAGTCCGGAGAGCCGCGGGTTCAACGACCTCTCCCCTATGCGAGTACACGGCGCTGGACTCGCGCGCCTTCCAAGTTCAAAGCTCGCTTATATGTGCAGTTAATAAATCGGCGCTTTGACCGCCGGGGGTATATACCGCGGCGAAAAATCCTGGACAACGGGCCGCCTTGTGAGATCGCCGAACGGCGCTCCAGGGATAACTATGTACGTGTACGTGAGTATTTATATATGTGTTTCGCCTTATTTTATTTTTGTTAATGTATATTCATATCGAGGCTAAAGAGCTGCCTCGCGCGGATCAGGTTATTTATGCGCTCGCCGTGTGTGGGTGCGAAATATTTACACGAGCGCTCGGCTCGAATTGTGTATTATTTATGAAACGAGCGCGGGGGGAGAGGTGGGAAAATTATAATTGATTCCTGCTGCTGGCGTCATTGTGGCGCTCGTGTGTGTAGTATAGTGTGGTAACGAGCTGTAGCGCTGATGAGTCTTGAAAAGCGAATAAATTAGGTATGGATTTGAAAGGCCAGGCGTACGCCCGCTGAATTATGCTGATTGTAAGTTAATGAGGTGTCGCCGGCTGTTTCTTGTTTAATAATTACGACATGTTTCGTTTTAAATGGGGGACGCGATGAGATTTATCGGATGGATTAAATATTAACGGACTGAGCGAACGTACCTACTTGTTATTGTGTGATCGTGAGGCTTACAAAAATGATTGAGCCCTTTGCGGAGTTTTATCTCGAGGTAAAATAAGAGGAGAGCTTCTGGGGGAGATGATTTGCGCTGGACACTGGACACCTCGACGTTAAGCTTTATTAATCCTCCTCCGGAGGAATCAGCCTCTCTCTACCTTCTTTGCATGCTTGCGTGAAAAAACGATATATCCCTCTAAAACGCATTATTACTAAATTCTCCTCTATCCTCAATAAACAAGCTTTTCAAAATAGCCGCGTGACTTTCAAAAGCTACAAAAGCAGCCGTCTCCAGCTAACAAGCTCGCTTTACGATCTGCATTTCGCTTTGCATGCGCACCGCGCGTCTCTTGCATGCACACACCTATATATACCTCCAACAGAGCGAGCGATCGAAAATTTCAAAATAATGAGCCGAATGACGGACAAGCCTCCGTAAGATCTAAATCTGACTCGGCCGTGAAAAACCTATATAGGCTCTTTTTAGCTCGGAGAAGCAGCGCGAGCGGCGCGATAACAATGCAGGATATCGCTTAGCGAGCTCGGCAAAGCTTTCTTTATCCTTCTCCCTCCCTTTTTCCGCCTCTTTTTATTACGGAGCCGAGTCACGTATTCCCTGCTCTCTTGCTTTACGATCGCATCGCGCCGCGGCTAAAGCCTACGGATTTTCCCTTTTGTTTTCTGGATGCGGATCGATGCTGGCTTTTTAGGTTTGTTCGTTTTTAGGTGCGTGAGGATGGACGGTTTTTGCTGCAGGAGAGGGTTTATAGGTTTATTGCGGGGTTTTGGAATTTGTGAGTTGATGAGCGGTTGGGGTGTTGTTTAGGGCTGGGTTTTTGGATTCTTGGGATGGTTGATGATAGGTGTGCATTGATGGATTTTTAACGGACTATAGTTTATTTCAAAAAGTAGCGATTTTCAACTCTCATTTACAGATTCTATAAGTGATTTTAATCTATCAACGCCCTTGAAAAATGTAATCTTTAATATATTTAATTACAAAAACTTGTTTTTTGAATTCTTAAATAACAAATTTAAAAATGGCAGTTTTTCAAGTATACTAATCTTAATTAATAATGACTATGAGTGTTTATCAAACGAGCATTTTTGAATTTGTATCGGTGCGATGATAATCATTTTTTTTTTATATACCGGATTGATTTTAGAAACGAGGAACGTACCTTTCTAGAACGGGTTTTATCGGAGCCACGCAGCGCACCTACTGTTTATTTTTTCTTTCACACAGCGAGCGCGCGTGATAGAGAAGATAATATTAGCAAGTGCAACTGTGCTCGTATCAATATTGATTTTCCCCGCGTTTCAACGATAAATTACTTTTTCCAAGATAATACATTAATTTCAGAGTAAGAAACAGTTATCAATCCCCACTAAACAATTCAATTCCTAGCACTCGACACACTTTTCATTAAAAAACAAAGTTCCCCTCATCCAAACAAACCACTCCTCACCAAACATCGCGCATTCCCGAACTTTTCCGGCGAAAATCCCGCATCCTTTCCCAGCTGCTAATCCCGCGAGTCAAAGGCGTGTCCCAGCTGCTCCCGTCCGCGTTTCGTCACAGCTGCATACAAGCGAGTCTATAGCACTCGACTCTCTCTCTCGTGTGCCCGTTTAGAGACGGCCGTCAGGCGCCGAGTGCAGTGCAAACTCTCCGGCTTCTTCTTCTCCTTTATGCCCAGCCGCGCTCGAAAATCGGCCTACTCTCTGCCCTGTCATTATGTATACGCGCGGCGAGGATGCTTTTTTTTGAGGATGTGAGAGAGGCCGGTGAGATAATCCCAGAAGGACGATTTTCGGATTTTCTGGGGATGATGGGGATTATAGGTGAGGGGAGAAGAGTGTATAATCGGGAGATGGAATTTTTGGGTGGATGGGTTCGGGGTGTATGTTGGATGAGTATAGTGACGATTCTATTGCGGGATCCTACGGCGGGGATGTATATAGATCTGGCGGCTGCTTTGTAAGAAGCATTGTTCGTAATTTCCAATTACCAGTGTGTATAAAGTAGGCAGTTCAGGAGGATAAATTAATGAAAACATATGAATAATTGTCAGCATAAAGCGAGCGCGGCAATTATATGAGCAGCTATGATTCACTATTCAAACAAAAGTCAATGTTTATACAGACTCACCGTTGCGAGTATCGCTCTTATCGTCGCGACGCGGAAAAGAAGAAGAGCACACACAAGACGTATAATCAAAATGCAGCGCGTGTTGCACTGAAAAATCACGTACTCCGTTAGCCGAAACAAAAAACAAAGTGCACAATCCGACAAAAAAACTGATCGACGTAACAATTACGCTCGCTCTCCGGGCGATTATTCATGTCATCCTAAATTCCCGCGCACGCGACCGCCTCTCAGCTCTCACGAGGAATAAGGCGTATATATAGCCCGAACAATCGGACGGAACTGCGCAGGTATATACACGCGGCGCGGTCCGGGTTTGCTGAAAAGGAAAGAAAGAGACGGAGGAACAGGGGATAAAGACGAATTGAACAGAGTGGCCGGCGACGGGGGATACTTTTTCGTAAAAAGGAAAGGAAAAGAAGAAAGCCGGCTTCCAGAATTTCGGCAGGAAGAGTGAGAATGTAGGTGCGTTCGTGTGTGTAGTCCGCGCGGATGTGTGCAGCTACATACACGGGGAAGTAAATGACACCGCAGGGCTGGAGGAGCCGAAGGAGGCAGGAGAGAATGGGAATAACGGAAGACGCCGAGAGTAGCTCTTGAAGACGCGACGCTTAGTAGCATTGCAGAGTTCTGCTTTACCGACGCGGTCAATTATTTTTTACGATTTCGTTTATTAGTTACATAAATGTTTGATTGTCTGATGGAGGGCTTGAGAAAAGCGGAAATGGCATTGGAAATAAGCGCGTTCGCTCGAGTTTATATATATAAAATACAACCGATCGCTCGAGACGAGCGAATAATACAAGGAACGAAGAAGGAACAAAAGATCGAATCACATTCTTTTCATGTTATATACACTCGTAATTCGAATAATTGCGCGGGCGATCTCGGCTGCAGGCTCGCAGGGCTATCATTAGGGCTCGACAAAGGATCGAACGAAAATTAAAAAGCTAGGGAAATAACTGTGCGCTCGAGCGCGCGGATCTGACGAGCCGAAAGAGGGACGGGGGGCGCGCACGCAGGAGGTGTATACATGTATATAGCGAGAGAGAAAGAAAAGGATGCGAGAAGAAAAAAATCCCAGCGGCGCGAGAGCGAGAAAAAGAGAGAAAGTGAAGCGAGAAAAACAGTAATCGAGAGAGGTAGCCGGGAACGAAAACGAGGGGGCCGATGCGCACGAGAACTCGTGGGTAGAAAAAAAGCCGGGCGATCGGTAAGAAGAGAGAGGGAGAACTGTAATGAAAAAAGGGATGCACGAAAGAAGAGGACCGGGAGGATCCGCGCAACGAGACGAGGGGGGTAATAAAGGAAGGAATCGAGCAAACGTAATGAAAGATCGCGAGAGAGAGAGTGGAAACATCATCGCGGGGTACTTCAGCAGTGCTCGTAAAGCGAGAGACAATAGAAGAACTCGGGGCCGGAGGTAGGATAAGAAGAACAAGAAATAGAGTGGACCAAGCTTCTCTCTCTCCCTCTCTCTCTCTCTTCTTCGCTCTTCCGAGCCCTCCTTCTTTGTTCCAAGAGCCCAGCGCGGCAAGCTCCCTCTCGCGTAAAACCCGCTCCCTCTCCGCCTCTCTCTCTCTCTCTCTTTCTCTCTCGGGAGATCGGTCAGGTAAAGTTACCTGGATCACGAGAGCCACTAAGCAGGTGGTCCCCTCGCAGGGCCCATTTTTCGAGAGAGGAACGCAAGCCGCACTAAATCTCGGGATGCTTTGGCTCCGAGGCCGGAGGAGCCAAGTCCAACCGATCCCGAGAAGCGTTTTGATACGTGTATGCTCCGCGCGGGCGTCGGCCGATTTTAAGCGGCTCGTTTAATTTTGCCGAGCCTCGTTATTTTTATGAGCCGAGCACGCTTGTTGCCGATTTTTCACTTGTAAATATTGCGTGGTTTGGAACAGCCTACCGATCAGTGCGCGTC
>JAPYZB010002770.1:0-12159 GCA_030522745.1 Eupelmus kiefferi
AAGCGGAGATTTTTTTTTGTATAGAGATTGTGTTTTTTTTAATGAGCTTTGATTTTATTCGCGTAAAAATACTGCGTAAATATTGCATGTAGTCAAAGATTTTTGGAAGAATTACAATACTGGACAGTAAAATCACTGTTTGTAAGAATCCAAAAAATATATGTATTTTGTAGGAAATTTTATAAGACAGTATGATAAATTTTATAAAAAGTATTTTTTTTTTCATTTGTAAAATTTCCTATAATGTATAGCAAATTTTTCCAAAAATTTTTCTTTCAATATAAAAATTAAAAATTTTAAACTTTTATAAAAATAACATCATTTTTCAATGTCGAATAAACCATTAAAATGTATTGTATATTTTTCTCTTGTAGTAAAATTCCTATAATTTTTCAAAGATTCATCTTTTGCAGTATGGAAATAAAAAATTAAAGACATCTATAAAAATAATGTCATTTTTCAGTATCAAATAAGCAATTCCCCACATTATCAAATTTAATTTTATTCAAAATTTATCAAAAATTTCTAAACACCACCAAGTCCTTTCACCTTAAAACTAAAAAAAAATCGAAAAATCAACTCACCAGACGCGACAAGTCCAAACTCATAAAAAGCACACCAGAACTTTTCAACTAAAACTTCTAAAAAGCTCTAAACTTCAAATGCCCCACTTTCAACTCTCTCCAAAACAGTCCCTCGGACCTTCCAAACTCAAAAAGCTGCTTCCACAGAGATTTCAGATCGACGAAAGAAGTTGACCGGAGCTTGCGCCCTGGCTTTATATGCATCCGCCGCGTGGATTGGCGCTTCCCGCCTCTCTTTTTCTCTCTGGCTTTATATGCATCCGCCGCGTGGATTGGCGCTTCCCGCCTCTCTTTTTCTCTCACTTACTACCGCTTATCACTCGTATGTCTCTGAAAGCACGTGGCCTGCGCGCGACTGCGACGAACTTTTGAATCTGAACTTTGGAAGTCGGGCTGCGCATCTATATCTTGAGACAAGGGCAGGCGAGGTGTACGCAGTTAGCCTAAATATCGGAGGCGGTTTTGGGTGAGTGGATTTCGTTGATTTTGGGTATACGCAGAGGATGGGAAAATTGTTTGGAGTTTTGAGTTTTGTTTAACGGAGAGGTGATTTATTTGTAAATACGGCGATTCGGGGATTTAAGTATGACGATCGCGGAAACTTTTTGCTTTGTGGAAGAAGTATGGGATAAAGTATAAATAATCTTTACACGCGTGCGAGTACACGTATTCGTATATTGAGCGTATACGTAGACGCTATTGGATGTAAAATGAGTAATTGATAAACGTTTTTAATAATTTTATAATAATTTTTTTAATTCTAACTCAACTATCAGATTTATAAATATAATGACAAACGCATGAGAATTGAAATTCCCTTAAAAAGTAGGGGTGGATTGTTTGAAAATTTGTTTGAATTGAGATAAGACGTTTTTATTATTTGTTTACAATTTAGCGGAATATTGAACTTTATAAATAAAAGCTTATCAGATGAATTTCTCGTTTAAATAGATCATTAGCATGCATCAGCGTGTTCACGTGCGCAAAAAATGTTTGATAGTTTATAATCTCGGAAGTGTATAAAAAAACTGTCACGTTTATGGACATCAGGATCGACTGGATTTTTTTCCAATATTATTTTTTCGACTCCATTCAATTAATACGCAAATCTAATGTCAAGTAATGTAAATTATTTTGTATTTACCTCCATTGCATTTACTGTAATTTATGATAAGTCATGTACAGATACGGTCTTCCATAAAAATTTTTAAGCATATGTATTGCTAAAATACTTCAACATAAAATAAGAATGCGTTTTATAACACAAAAAAACAAATTTTTTAAGTTAAAAAGAAAGGTTTTGATTGTTAAACAATATTACTTTACTTTACTTACAGTATAAGAATTTTTTTAATTTTATTTTAATTATCACGATCTCATCTTATTAAAATTTAATTAAACTTATCAGAGGAAAAATAATTAAAAAACAAATTTTTAAAAACTTCATCTAAATGTTTAGTATGCGTACATACATCTGTAAGTATAAACATTTGGATATTAATTTGTCTCTTTGTTTTTTACTTGGCTTTTCCTGGGAAATATCCACCTGAAATTGAATGAGGAACTAAATGAATATTGTGAAAATTAAAGTCGAATGAAAAATAAAAAATTGCCTTGCGCCAAAAAATATTCTTTTACTTTAATTAATTATGAAACCTACTTTTATCTAATAATGTTTTAACAAAATGACAAAAAACAATCGTATTTTATGTTTAATAATTAATATATTATTGCTTAATTTTTTAAATTTATTTTATTTAAACAATTTTAAATTGACCGATGACAACAATATTAAATTTTGTATTCTCCAAATACCTGCTCAAGTTCATTTTTCATATTTTCAAAAAATTAAAGTATTAAAAGTTACACGAGATCGAAAATGATGAACTATACATGCATGATTCTACAAAATAAATTTTATTCCCTTAACGATAATGTTCACTTATTTCCACTCTCGCGAATAATATGCGACTTTACTTACTTGGGGCTTAATATACTATTACACTTTTATTCGATGAAGATCATATTGTTATTTATTGAGTATTATTACAAAGGATAGAAACTACATTATCTTTAAAAATTTTGCATTCCAACGGGTACGCAAGATGGTAACCCAATTGTAAAGGTCCGATAAAATGATGGTATTTATACTTCATACCTGTACCGAAATATACTCTGTAAAAGAAAAAGTATGAATCCAGCTCAAAATTCACACTTTTTCTTTTAGAAACTATGTGTGCAATTGTACAACTTTTCTATAATTTTATCAGATTCTATCAGATCTTTGCAATCATTAAAAATCCAGTTGAATATGAATAAGTAATAAACTATATTAATAAATTTTCTTTATAAGCCCTCAAACCCCCCAAAAATCGTAAACTCTATTTCCAAAACAAGGAGCTTAAATAATTATTTTGTGAAGTCACGAAATTAATAATTTCTCTAAGAGATAAAAGTGCAGCACGTGTTTCCGTATGACCTTCGTTAATTCACAACGTGATTGGGTCACTGTACTATCACGTGTATATTATATCTATAGAATTAAAAAACGTGGATATATAAACTTTCAAAATTAAAAAAATATAATAAAAATTTTCTAAAATTACGATTTATTAAAGAAAACAAAAATAACATACGTAATATATCAATAAGAATATACGTAATATACGAAATACGTAATATATCGTATATACGTAATATGTCGTATATTTTTTTGTATATCTTGAAACAAGCAACTTTGTAACAAAATATTATACAATGTTTTGAACCGATAAGATACGATTTGAGAAATTATCCGAAGGGCAGTCACTAATCGTCTGCAAAAATTGAATTTTAATCAGTTAAATAACTGTTTTTGTAGCCGCTTGATCCGGCTCAAATTAAAGCACAAAGACCTCTAAACAAACCGCGTATACAAATCCACAATTACATAAGAAAAACAAACACGCTATCCTATCGCTCGCACACCGATCAAACATAGAGTAGTTAACACCAGAGAATCCAGCTACAACCGGTCCCTAAAACTTCCGATCACAAAAAACCACTTTGCCACCAGCGCAACGATATTCCGCGCAATTTTTTCCACTGCATCAAAGAGCTCTCACACCGTTCACGATAACAGTAATCGTGCATCATCTGTAGGGAGTTTCCTAGAAAAGATCAATCCGACGTCACCGATCGCGCATAAAAGTTACCAGATTACACAATTTTTATTAACTTCGCGATATTCTGAAATTATCGACAGAGCACGAGATAGTGCATATAGGTCGTCCTCACGTCAGGCTAATGTCACACTAGGCCATGATCGCGAATCATGATCGTGCATTGCGCTGTATACGTAAGCGATGAAGCTGCGCAGTCTATATACTATAATGTGCGGATGGTTGTACTAAAGAAAGTTCATTATCGGCTCGTTATTACTGGGAGATACAGAGCCGATTTATTGATGATTCGCTGGAGGCAGAGTGGCAAGTTGTGCTGAGATTGCGGAAGTTAATGAAATCGGTGATCATTTCGTGACTAGTTGATTTTTTATGGGTTTTTTTTTTCGGTTTGGATCGAGGATTTTTAATCGAAGAGCTGCTTGATGTTATGGTGTTGCGGAGGAGTTTTGATTGGGTTTGATTATATGAATGTGAAGAATATCAATGTTTTTGTATATGTATGGTTTATGCAAATTGCATGAATCATTCTTGATAATTATCAAATTACGTAAAAATCGGTTGATAGTCTGAAGACTGTAAGAGCTTGGAAATACTTCAATTCAGCATGTGTGCATTATATTATTTTTAAGATAATTGAGATTCTAAATATACATATCAATGCTTCTTACGAAGATTAGCATGTTTCTGTAAATTTTAGCATGTAAGCGTATTAGTCTTCGTAAAAGGCTACAATATAAGAAATAGGCAATATGCATTATCATCAAAGATATGGCATTTTTTTTATTAAACTTGTTACGCGATCAAGAAAAATTTTACATTATTAACAAAGACTCAGTTGATTCAGACCTAATGTACATTACAATGTACATAAACATTTCAATCTACATCACTTTTAAATATTATCAAAATTTTGTTAATCAATTAAAATGATTTAAAAGTTGTTGGATTATTGAATGGATGCAATGTCTATTATAAAATGTCTATTATATTGATATTTGAGTGGATGCAATGTCTATTATAAAATGTCTATTATATTGATATGATGATGGTTGAATTTTTTTATTATTGTATGTTATTTTGGAAAAAAAATTATTATAGCGAAAAATAATTCAGTTCTGAAAGGGTTAAAGATACTATTCGAATTAGATTTTATGATTAAAATATGTTTGTTACTTAATAGTCTATTTCTTTATAATAACATGAAATTGATAAATAATGACAAAATCAATACATAAATTATTCTAATAATGATCAAGGGAAAAATCACAGAACAATAAACCTGTTTTAAAAATATTTATTAATGAAATTAAATAATATGATACATAATTAAATAAAGTTTTTGTTGTTCAAGAATAAATTAAATTTAAATATATTAAGATATTCACTTTTGTGTCTTAAAATTAACAATGTGAGAAAAAAATTCGCTAATTGGACATTTTAAAATTTATTCCATTACAGAACTTTTCTTTTCTTTTATTATCTTATTATAATAATTTTTCATTTATATATCCAATATTTCATTTTACACATCGAGTAGATGACATATCTATGGTAAATTAAAAAAAAAACAACAAACATTTCTATGTTTATATTATTTTAGCTTCATATCTTATCTGCGTCTACAAGAAGCAGTTCCGTGAAAGTTATGATTTCATATATCAATAGCAGATTAGAATTTTCTCAAATGTAATCTACTATGAAGGTAACTTATATTTTAGGTACAAAATAAGGTATCCTAATAATTTATCCTTTATCGTACAAAATGTATAATAACTATATTCTTTTATAAAAATATATAATTAAATGCATTTAGCAATAACATTTACTATCTATAAATACATTAATTTGATGTATTCATTTTTTGAATACTTCGAATTACGGCCGTGAATTATCATTTAAATGCCGACGTTTCGTAAATAGTCCGCTTTTTCAGAGTGAGCATGAAATAAATATAATTTATATAACATGATTAACAGATAATATTATAACATTATATCCTTTAAACAAATTAATTGATGAAATATTAATTATAACAAAATACAAAAATTGCAAAAAAAGTGTACTCACCGAAGCAGAAGAGTAAAAGTATATTATCTGGCTAAATAAATAAAAATTAAATATAACTTTATACGTTCAACAATAGAACTAAACTTTGACTTTTAGAGTTAACAATATCAGTGAAAATGTTCAATTTGACACATGTAATTTCAATAGTAAGTTTGCAATAAGGATAATGCGAGGATGAATTTTTTTTCAAAAAAGGTTTATAATAAAGTCTTTATTTAAGCAAGAAAGTTACTTAAGTGACCACTTAATCAACATTCATGCATAAAAAAAACTTGACGAAAAAAATACGGCGTGTAAAAAAGCTAATTCAAATTGAAGTAAAGTATTTTTGCAGAACTAGTCTATCTTCGACATTTGCAGCATACTTGACTCCGTCTTAATACTCTAGCCTCGTTAAAATATATGATTTTCAATCCTTGTTGCATAACGTACTACACATTTTCTTAACCACGCTAAAAACGAACGATTTTCTACGATACTGGAATGTGAAAAGAAGTCCTCTTTATGCCCAAGTAAAAAAAGTATAAACTTGTAAGATGCGATTTAAAGTTCGATATAGATGTAATAAAAAATATTATTATATTGAAAAATTAAACTATAAAACTTGTATATTACACTAGAAAGAAAAAACGAAATTAAACGTTGAATTAAAAATATATTTATTTTTTTAAATCTATATTACTTATAAAAAATAATTTAAGTTTCTTTGTTTAATTTTTCTACAAAATATTGCTTAAAAAACTAAAATTACACAATTATGAAATACCAAAAACATTTATAGTTAAATATATGTTTAACAATAAAAGAGAAAAATAATTATAACTTTTAAAAAGAAAATATATTGTTGAAGTTGTAAAGATTTATATTTCTCATTACGTGATATGTTATAAATCGTAACACAAGTTATTTTATATAAATATTCTTTTATTGACGTGTGTTCTATGTATAAACGTTTTAGGTATGTACAATATTTGGTAAAATATCATTGGTAATACGTGTTGCGATCGAATATTACTTTGCTAGGGAAAAAACAATTATAAAATCTCCTGATCACCTGCTTCTTACATCGAGTATCTCAATTCATTATTCCTCAATCATGAGAGAAATTGGATTTATTTACAGTATAAATGACTTTGCTTTCATATCACAAAAAGCAACTTCTTGCCATCAAAAACTGGAATTAACCTTTAGCTACCAAGGTGGTGCCAGACATCTACTGAAATTGAAATATGTAGTAATATTATAAATATTATATTTTAAAACTTTTAATTCCAATTGTAGATTAATAAAATATTGTATTTTCAATGTAAAAATTCATATTATCATATTATGTTGTACATGGAATTTACGTATCATTGTAATATATAGAAAGAAATCGTGACGAATATCTTCTTTTAAATTCATACTAAAAAACGTATCTTCTACAAAATTCATATATATTTTAGAAAAATTAGGAACACCTTTGGTAAACTTATTCTACACATTTTTCTATTCCGGTAACTCTAATTTATTACTTCTTTAATCGATACGCTCAAAAATATTGGCTCGTGTTCTCTACTAACGAAATTTTTAATTTACATATAATTTTAATTTTCCAGTCGGGTAGTCATTCGTTAACGTTTCATCAACAGTTATCGCTTGTCTATAAGTCTATCACAAAATTTGCAAATGTATCATATGATGTCTGTCAGACACCAAGCGTCAATGTATCTCACTGCAACCAGAATTCAACCTCGGTAGCTAACGATTAAGGCGCAAATCAATAGACTAACGAGTTAATTTACGATCGGAAGATTGACAGAGAGATATCACTCGCACGCCTCTCTCTTTTTTATCAGTGTCCATTTAAAAATACTTAATTGTTTGGCGCGCACGTAGCAGTAGCAGCGGTGGCTACGTAGCTATCGAATTGATGCTGCTGGGCGCCGCCGCGTCGGGACTGACCTCGAGGGAGCCAGCAATGCACTCGCTCGAGCTGGAAGTCTGTCCACCCTCAGCCATATGGTAAGCTGAGAAAGAGCCAGCTGGCGCGCTCTTCGCCTTCGCCTCGGCTGCCATCGCTTCCGGAAGCAAGGACGTGCGCTCGTTTGCACTGCCCCAGGCCTGCTGGTAGATGCTGCGACCGCGTATCCTGCGGCTCAAGGATGAGCCAACCACGCCCAGATGCTCCTTTATGTCATTATGTACATCGGAGACATCCCACATTTGTCTGTGCAAGAAAAAGATATGCAAATGAATATTTTTTTCATGATAATAAAGGCAAGTATTATATAAACGAAATGATAAAGCAGAGTTGGGTTCTTACTATTTTTGAACGAGTAATTGTACTTATAAGCTTAACAAATTTTTACATAAGCGAAGACTTTAAATTGATAAAAAAATACACGATACATGATAATCAAGTTGCTATATGTATTCTCAATAGTTAATGAAAATTATGAAATTTTATTGTAATTTGTTATCAGTTTATACGGAAGATATTTTAATTGATAGCATTAAGTATTTAATGAATCAATGCTTGATTCATTCTTTCAGAAATTTAAATTCGTCGATTTTTGACATATGTATTGAAGAGTAGATTATAAAATAAAGAATCGATTGTAAAATAATATATAAAAGGTTACCTGAACGCATCCCACCAGGCCTGGCTTTGGGCCAAATTAACATAAGGTTTATAACTAAAACTGTAATGATGCGCCACAGCAGCTAGGAACATTTCTATGCAAATTAAGAAATCCTGCAACTTGGACGATATGTGCCTGATGTCAGCCTTGTTATCTGTCTCAAAGATACTCGAAATGACATCAAAGTACACAAGTACAGCTATTAGTACTCCTTGGCTAAAAATGAAATATAATAAATCAAAAATTATAAAAATTATAATGTTTTTTTGATATTCCGAGCGCAAACTAGATATCGCGCACGCTTGAATAAAAAAGCGTATGCGAAATCTCGCTTTGTGCATACCATATCATAAATTCAGTTCGATACATGAGCGAGAAAGTAATTTTAACCTCGCGTGTCTTTTTCGCAAACGTCCCCGCATGGCTGAAATCACTTTCTCGCACTAGCATCGAAATGGTATAAGTGTTTTTATTTAATGGAAATTTAAAAGAACTATTTACTTACAAAAATGAAAAGAAAACTACAGCTTTTATACACAAAAATTTTCCTATGGGTTTCATAGGTTTAAGCGCTTCAGCATTGGCACGATAGAACAGGACCAAGCAGTACATAGCAACGAATTGCGATAAATTATTTACAGCTATCATATAAGGAAAGGCTACACCTCCTCTGAATTCTCCTTCTCCATATACGTCATTCAATTCACATATACTGAAATAAGAAAATCGATAGTAAATTATTTTGATAAGAGTTTGGTTGAAAAATAATTAATTGATTATTTACAATGAAATAAGTGTCGATATAGGCCGTACGACAGTGTACTGCAGGATCCCGTGCTTGCACATGTGAACGAACTCGCGTCCCATTTCCCAGTCAGGAAGGCAACACAATGGAAACATGTGATGAACTTGAGGCCCGATTTCCAGTCTATGTTCTAATTGATGGTCAGCATTAAGGTAGGCGAACAAATACATCATGAAATTATAAATGACATAAGCTTCATAACATTCTCTTAAACTGTCCACGTATATACTTCCTTCTGGATAAACTAAACCAAGCCACTAAAGTAATAATAAAACATAAATTTAATTAGAAATTGAAATTATAAATGAATATCTGAAACGTAAAATTGTAGAAACTTACTGCATTACTTGCATAAATAGGTACCATCCATAAGATCCTAAAAAAAGGTGAGTTTAATAATTAATAATTCCTGTCAGTTGTACTTATATATTAAGCTCTACAAACTTTAATTTTTGTGTTAAGATTTATATTTCTTAAATGAGACTATGTTATATTGTTCAAAAATACAACAAACTAACAAAACTATTTTGAAAAAAACTACTAAATTTATGTCATTCATTATAATCAATTACAGACAGTAAAATGTTCCAATCAATGATAAAGAATTGAGTGAATGTTTCTGTATTGATAGTATTATCTATTGTCAAGATAAAATCTGGTTATTTATGACACATTAATCATTACACCAATAAAACTCATAAATTATTAATGTTTGATATTTTACTTGTTAAATTTAAAAATTTCAATAAAATCATCAAACTGCTCTGAAATAATTTCTCAAATAATTTACATTAAATTAGATTGTTATAATAAATAAAATAGTATTTACCGTATAATATATTTTTGTAGTCTTGGTTGAGTGTAATAAATCATATGCTGAATAATTTCATAAAAAGCAATAGGAAGGGCCAGAAGAACAAATGCTCCTCCAACCAGAGCACCTTGATCTTGTTTACTAAATCCATTTTTTATAGAATTTGCTAATAAAATAGGTACAAGTATAACAATAAGAAGCGCATAGAGGCACGTCAATACTGGCAATATCCAAAGTCGCCAGTGTCGACAGAAAGTAGCCATTGTAATATAAGAGTTTCCAAAAATATCACATCATTCTTTTCTTCTCTTAATAATTTTGATTTCCTGTAATGTAAAATAAAATAAATTAATAACTAATTTAAAAATATTTTAATTGTTGGTCCTACAATTTTATTGAATAGTAGAACAATGATATGATAAGTTAAATAAAAATATGTCTGTTTTTATAAAAGTATAGAGATTGGCTATAGTTTGTAGTTCAAGTACAATAACAAGTAGTTATAAGCAAAAAGTTTTTGAGTTGTAATTAATGTCTCTTAGTAAGCGTATGATTATCTAAGTGTATCTTTTATATTATAGACCAATTTGAATATTCAGATATAAGAATTTAATACTTAATTCCAAAATTTCACTGAATCATACAATTTGCCAATTTTGAAATAAGCACATCAACTATTCCAAGCGAAAAACCAACACTATTAAAGCCTTGTAATGCAACCCGATGACTCAGACACTGAAAAATATTAAAACAAAGTTGCACTGCCAGCCTCGCGGTTTCCACCCAACGAAATCGTGCACTATCAACGTAAAAAATAAGCCCGTAATCGTGCGTCATCGTCCAGACTATCAGCGATAAAAAAAAAAGAAGCACTTGAGAAAAGCACTCGCCGAATAACCCAATCAAAAACAGATATCGCTCTCTCCTCGCGAATTAACACGCGCAAAGGTAATCTCGAGCGCGCAGCATAATCGAAGTATATCCTTTCCAGGTAAAAGCTTAAAGAAACTAATCGAAAAGAAACACTAGAAAACATCTTACACAACGGCTCCGCTCAAGTTCAACGGCTAACCTGTCTGGCTACATCTCGCGCAATTACGCACTTGAATAGGTACACAAAAGAAAGACCCAATCAGCCTTCAAAACCCACCAAAAAAAAAAAATTACAATAATCCGCCTCTCCTAATCCAGCACTATATAGTCATCCTCCGAGTGTCAAATCCAGCTCTTGTTTTTCGCACTCCCCGATAAACCCAGTCGCACTTATCGTAAATAAATACGTGCCTCATTCCCAGAGATGACGAATTAGTCGGCTGCCGCGGACACAATACAATAGTGTGCGGGGGAGGGGGGGAAGGTTACAGTGCGCGCGAACCCGCGCATACGAATATAAGATCAGCTGACGCGGATGACGGCCTCGCAGCACGCGAACATCAAGGATTTAACCGAAAGTCCGTTCTCACTTGTAACCAACCGAACACCTACACAATAACCTGTATACATACACATACACAGCACACACCTTTAATACCTCTCCAAAGGCGTGCGATACTCCCGGTATACGCGAGTGTCGCCGTCACGTCCTCGTCGTGGAGGTCGAGCCGCCGACCAGCTGGGCCATCCTCACGGAATTTTGCGTCGAGTCCAGCGCAGCCGCGCTTTTTCTAATCTGTTTATAAGCGGATCGGCGCCCGGCGAGGGAGAGCCCGTGTATTGTCTTGTCTAGCTTCGCCGCGGTCTGGACTTTTTGTGTATATATATACGTAGAGGTGCTCTCCGCTCTCGAGCGCCGTCGCACTGTCACTGACGTATGTCCAAGAGAGAGCGGAGTATATCCGCCATTGGATAGATTTTAGGCACTAGGATTGTGTAGTGGTTATCTCTGGATAGTGTGTGACTAGGTGTTTCTTTGGTTTGAGTGTGTGAGTGTGTATGTATATGGATTTGCGGAGATTTCGGAGGATTAGAGGCGCTAGGGAGTTTGAGCTGCGGCGGATGTTGAGTGCAAGACTGCGAGCGGTCAGTGCTAGAGTTAGCAGAGTTGCAGGATTGTGTATTTGTGTGTGAAAATTGAAAAGTGTTTTAATGTGAGATGTAAGTA
>JAPYZB010002771.1:0-12340 GCA_030522745.1 Eupelmus kiefferi
ATCCCGGATCTATGCAAATGTTTACAAGTAATCCGAAACAGACTCCATTCCATTTTATAAGCCAACTATCCCACTCGAGCGTCCCTCTCATTCAATCGTCGGGTCGTGCTTCCACTTAATCGTAAATAAAGAAAACCGCTCGTATCCTTTTTCTCCTCGGCCTTCTCCTTTTACCCTCAAACCCAGCCACTATATTAAACTGCAAACAGAGAAAACGACAAAAGCGAGCGAGCAAAGGAGCTGACTAAACGCAACAAATGGCACTCATTCCACACAGAGCAGGAAAAGACCACGAAACTTTTTTTCCTTCCAAAGACTCGCAGAAATCCAAAGAGCGCGTCACTCGGGGCGGAAAACAACGTTTGTCTTACCCATCGGCGCGCCTGTATTTACACAAGATCTCGAATCAAAGATCCCTCTGCTGGATTTGTCGCCGTTTCTTCCTCCTTTCCGTGTATATACACTTTGTTAGGCGCGATTCCCTATAGGTCGTAGACGTATATTCACGGAGACTAACATTATTATTTAAGGAAAAGCGGAGGCTGCCTCGAGAGCAGCTCGCGCGCATTGGATATTTATTCGACTCGTATGCAAAATGCAGCGAGTGTATACGGGCGCGCCTCGTAAATAGTTAGTTCGGCGCACTGATGATGCGAGAAAGAATATTGAATGTCGGGCGAGCGGTAAAAATTGAATGAGATAGCAGGAGCTTTGTGTGTACACGGGGAGCTTGAGCTTTCGACACGGAGTTTTTAATATAGAGGGGCGCTTTGATGGCGATACGAATCGAGACGGGATAAACTGCGTGGACCTACTTTTGTCGGGTTTGTTTCAAGATTGAAAAGCTGGACTAGGGGTGGGTGCTCGGTTTGGTTGGGGATTGAGAGGTGGGGAAAACTATGTGTTTTCTTTGTAAAAGAAAAATGAATGAGTTATGAGTTAACGGTTTTTTTAATGTTTGTTTTATAGTGAGAGTGAAAGGGAAAAAAATGGCAAAGAAAGAGAGAGAGAGAGAGAGAGAGAGAGAGAGAGAGAGAGAGAGAGAGAGAGAGAGAGAGAGAGAGACACACGGAAATTCACACGTAAATGTTTTTTTTAGAATATTCACTTCAAAGAAATGTTTATTTCACGACAAGTTGAATAAGCCACAAGATTTGCATATTTATCGTATACAGTACATTTGCATGTATTAATTTTTTAAAGCAAATTCATACAATTTTGATTAACAAAATTATTTAATGTATATTTTTAACGTTTAACGTATATTTTGCAGATAAAAAATTATCATTTTGAAAATTAATTTTAAAATTAAGCTTTATTTACAGAAAATATTTTAAAAGAGAATTATTCATATTTTAGGATCAAAAAAGCTTTTAAGCTTTCTCTACCGGTAGATTTTTATTATAAAAATTATTAACTGATATAGAATTAAACAGTTGAAAACTCAGTCGCAAGTACATTTCCAGCACATTGTAATGCTATTCTAAGAGATTTACTGTTTCGATTTTTGAATGTCGATATAATAAAATGTTTAATTACACCACATAAATTATAAGTTTATGATCGTGATAAATTATCATATGGTATATTGTTTCATATTTCCTGTTATAGACCCACATTTTAGTTGAAATATTTAATATAATAGCAGTTTAATATGTACCGAAAATCGAAAATCGAATATTCTGATTTTTAATGTAACTGTATTATACGTCTTGACAATATACGAAGATTTTTAGCTTAAAAAATCAATTGAAAGGTGTTATATTCAATTGAGAATCGAAACAGCGTCATAAAAATATATACCTAACTTGCTCTGATCGAATTAAAAAAGAATATTAAAATAATATAAAATTGCAATGTGTAATTGTTTTATCTCTCTCCTGCCGCAACTCCTTATTGATGCGAGACCATTTTGAGAAATATAAATTAAATTATTTATATACTTATTTTTTATCTCATACGAAATAAAAAAAAATACGTATAAATAAAATAAAATGCAACAAAACAAAAATTATATAAAAAACGTTCATAAATTTGTTGCATTGACCGATAAAATCAACAATTCTGCAATCCTGCATGTACAAAATTAAAAAACAATTTTGATCAAAATTGTTCTTCGTATAATGTATGAAGTAATATGTTACTTTAAATTTTAACTCAAACCTGTCAATAAATTTTTACTATAAAAACTGATTTACATGCTTCGATTGAAGTCACTTTTATTAAAACTTTCGAAGGCAAAGCACGCGCCGATATTTTTCAAAAAATTTTATATCTCGTTTTAAGGTCAGGGGAAAATTGCATTTTTGCATAAACTTTTACGAACGTCAATCGCCGTAATCACCTGATATTAAAGTGTTTTTACGCTGCATCGGATCTCATTTTCAGTCTCCAAATTTCTCTCGTCACATTGTCGCGCGATGCATACGAAAAATGATCCCTGTAATTACCCCGGGCGCTGAAAATTCGGATATTCACAACACGATGATTTGAAATTCCTTGTTATTTCCTTTTTCCAAAGCATCTTTTAAATTCATGATTCTCTTTGTCCTGCGCTGGGCGCGAAAAAATTCACCGAATTAATTTGCAATTCAAATGCCGGGACATAGCTTGTATGTACGGGCGCGCGTTGACGAAGGGCAAAAAGTCCATCTACATTCTCTCGATGCTTTTCCAGCATAATACGTGCATTGTGCATCTCGACGTGCAAATATTTGCTATATTTTCTTCTCTCTTCTCTATTCATCTTTAGTGTCTGTGTATTCATTAAAGAAGGGAGGAGGAAATTTTAATTAAGGTCGATAGTTATTTTAATGGTTGTAAAAACTTTATTGGGATTCTACGAGGCGTGAATATTCCCTACATGATACATGCAGATTGAATTCTGAATTAGGCTTGATCGAATACTTTCGCTTTTAATGTGGGCTTTAAAATTTTAAAGCTTCGAAAAGCTATCTTCTCCTTTTAAATATTAAGTTAAAAGAGGGAAGATTTAGGGCTACGTTTCTTTAGATTTTTAGTAGCACGGAAAAAGATCGTTACATGTTTCAGCACTTTTTGAAAGAGATACCATTCGTATTATCAGAAATTTTTTTAATAGAAACTAGCTTTTAGTAACCATTTTGTTAGAATTTAATATTTAAGGTATAAAATGTAATATATTTAAAATATTTAAGTGTAATATTTAAAATGCATAATAAATTACAAGAAAAATGTAATATTATGATTTTTCAATCTAATTGAGCAAAATTTTAATTTACACAAAAATTATTTTCTAAAACTGTATCTCAAATCTAGCTTACCCACGTATACGATATATTTTGTACTAAAAGAATAATACATATTCTTTACACGAATTCAAAACTATCAACAATCTCTCTAATCCCCAAAACACTATCTGTAAAAAAGATTCCCAAAACATTTACTCGCAAAATTACCACAGCCCCGAGAGCACACAAAATTTCGCGCAAAGCAAGCGAATGCAAAATTTTTAATCCCCAGGGAAAACATATGAATACCTAACCCGGCCATTTATCAAGCGGCGCTGTAGCGTCGCATATATACCCACAGACTCAGCACTCAGCCCATCAACTTTGAGAGCGCCACCCTCAAATTTCTCCAGAGACGCCTCGGGGCCTGCCTTCGCCACGCATCTCGCAACTCGCGACTTTTTACGACTGGAAAAAAGAAGCTCCGAGCCCTGAACCACAGTCGGCAGACTCGATTTTCGCGAACTCGCCGAGACCTATCCTCTAAAAATACATTTCTCGATATAACGCCGAGGCGCTGGAGGAGTGGAAAAAGTGCGCGAGTCGAAAATAACCCGAAGTGCGGCTCCGCATAAATAAAGTATGCATGCAGGCGTGGGTGCATCCGTCGTGATGGACGGGAGGTCGATAGCTGCATGACCGCCGGCTCTTTGTCTTACTGACGGATCGCGATCGGCGACGTCGCTGAGTCGGTTATTAAAAGACGTGACAGCGACTAACTGCGCTCTGGGAAGTATGCAGAACTGGTGCGCTGGAGAAGCTGCATTCCTATGGAGGTGTATGTGCGTCGGCGTTTTTGACGTGGGGTATGACGTTAGGAGAAGTTAAGGGAGGTAATTTAGGCGGCGTGGTTTTTTGTCATTAAGGCGACGGTCTTTTTATGAAAATTAAGTATGAGCCTTGCGCTTTGATATATTGCGGGCTGGGTTAATATTGGCTTGATGAGCGAGTTGAAAGGAGGTTAGCGAAAAATGCTCGTCAGTTTGATGAAGCTTTGCGGGTAATCAAGGCCATTGATCTGCGGCTGGGTGGGAAGCGTGTAAGCAAATTTGATTTTATTAGGTGACAATTTGTGTCGGTTTGATAATCTAATAAAAGCGATTGTAGCTTTACGTTATGGACTATTGATTGCACTTTCGGAATGCTCGTAAAAATAATACTGTTAAATCCGTAATCAAATTAAGCTTATAATTTTTATGTCAATGGCATTAGCTAATTAAAGAAAAATTTATTTATAAAGCTTGAAAAACTTTTAAATAATCACTAAATTATTTGCTTTAACTACTAATTATAATCACGTTAGGATTACAATATCTTATATTTGAGTAAATTATAATTTTAATTGCAGCAATTTGAGCTAACCTAATCATTATTTATCATTATTTATTTAGCATGTAATTGTCAAAACCAAATTATTTTTCTTAGTGATAAAAAATTTATTATAATAAAAAAAAAGAATTGAATAAGTATGAATTTACCTCATATATACTTGAGGTCAAGGGCAGTGTCACGCCCTATGATTTTTTGCCTCTTTAAGCGTAAATATGATTTGTCTCAACAAAACCCACCTTTTTCTTCAGAATATGAATATTTGATAGAGGTAAATAAAGTGAAATTCGTCTTGAGTATTGATCGTTCCAATTGAAGTTATTGAGAATTTATGAATTGCCAACCCAATAAAATCAAACAAAAATTTTCGTACCTCCCTTACCTTCAAACATAACTAATTAACCTCCTTTTAAAAAAAAGAACTTAACAACAAAAAAAATCCCCTATACATATCACCTCTAAAAACTCCCCCTCGTTTAAACAAATTTCCGAGCCTCTATAAAAATCCCAATATACAGAGCCGACCTTCCCGGCTGCTCCTAAAAGACAGGCGCAAATCCAATTTTATCCTTCTCTGCTCGCAGTGTGCCGGCTCTTTGCATCGCGACATCCACGGGCGGAAAATCGCGTCGGCTTTTTCCACACCCAGCAACCGAGGCTCACACAAAGCAGAAAGAGAGAGAGCACCAGAGATATATAGAGGACGTCGGCTTGGCGGCTGCTGTAAATAAATTTGACGCCGCGCTCAGCGCGTCTAGCTTGACGACAGCTCGCGCGCCGCCGCCGCACCCCCCGCGGACGGGGGAAACTCGAGAGCCGCCGCCAGCTAACGGAAGCTCGAGCAGACCCACTTTCCAGGTGAGTAATTAGTTTAGTTAACGAGGCGGGCCTTTGATTTACAGATCGGCTCTGATGAAGTCGCTATTGGGCGAAAGGCGCGGGTGCTTTTTGTTTTGCGGCAAGCTGCATTGTTCGAGCTTTTTAGCAGGAGTAAGGAGAAGCGCCGGCCGCGGCGCTGGTTGACGCGGCTGAACTTTGCTGAATGGAAGAAAACCTGAGCCAGTCTGGGCTGTATTTGAATTTCAAATGATAGTTAAGCACGTTTAAATGGGCTTAAGGGATTTTTTTGCTGGGCGCTGGGGAGAGTTGGTGTTTTTGCTTTTTGGGGGGATAGTTTGTGCGGTGACTTTATTGAAATTGTTTTGATAGTACTTAGTGGATTTGAATTCGTTGGTTTGATTTGGCTGCTTTTTGCCGTTCTACAACTTTTCAGATTTCGATCGAGTTCCGCTGTGTAGTTTGCGCTGACGTTTCCTGAGCATTGCACTTTACTTCTTCAAGTCTGTCTTGTAGAAGTGAAATCTCAGTCTTTTTGAGATGTTGCTTTAAAGTATTGCACCAATTTAAAAGTAAAAACTGAAATACAACGTTAAAAAGTTATTTTTACTATTATTAAATATTGACCGTAAAAATTATGTAGTGAGGTAATAGTTATTTTTATTATTAAAAGTTTTTATTTATTAGGAATCTTCCAAAAGCAAACTTCCTTTGCGGTGGTTTAATGTTTTCGCAGTAATAATTAATGTAGTATATAATGTTTTAGAGTAGAATTTACGGCCTCTTACGTAACTTTATGTATAAACATGAAATGTTGGGTATATTTTGAATCAACTTTCATAAAAAGGAAAAATTTTATTTTCTGTACATGCCTCCTTACCAATATTGGAAAATTCTGGTGAACGTAGAATGTGCGAACATAAAATCGCAAATAAAAGTAATATGAATTCTTGAATGCCCTGTTCTATATTGATCAAAAGGTTCTTTTACATTTTATAAACATTTTTTATGAATATTGTATGAATTTTACCATATTCGTTATTGATAAACTAAATACGAGAAAAAAAGAGAAACACTTTTCATTTGTAAATATTAATTTAATTTAATGAGCATAATAAAATGGATTTTTTTAAAGGCAATTTACGGGTCTGTAATTAAATGAAATAATTACATTCCATTCCGCACATCAGATCCCCGTTTGATCGACAGGTCCGATAACCAGCAATAAACTTTCCATTATACTATAAATTATTTAAACGAAAGACAGAGAAACTCTGCAAAACGAATTACCAGTAAACGAAAAAAGGCAGGAAAAAGCCCAAAAAGAAACCAGGTTACTGTCAGCCACATCCATTCGTCCTCCGCATTGTCTCCCCAGCGAAATGAAAGTGCAGGAGGACATTTTATTAAGACCGTAGCCGCTGATTTGATGCGCAAAGAAAATTGCGCGAATGCCAGAAAATTAAATCTTCATGCAATTAAGGGGATTATGGCTGCTTTGATGGCTAAGGATTTTAAAGTCATTCAATCCTGCCCAGCTAAAAGAATTTCTGCGCCAGAAAAAATCCGGTTCAGCTATGGATTAGGAGAAACGCTGCGCTGAAAAAAAATGCATCCATGCACAGCTGGATTCTGAGGCGCGCACGGGCGCTTGGTAATAGCGGCATTTGTAATTTAATTAATTCTTAATTGATTGAGTTTCTTGGCGAATCGTTTGAGGAATCCGATTAACGACCACTCGGGCTGCCCTCGCAGTGCGGCTCTAATGAAAAATACATTTCCACGATATTTAAATTAAAGTGGCTTGTTTGCGAGAAGGGAAAATTAAAGGAAATATCGTGGGTATTTGAAAAGATGGAATGGAGTAGTGTTTGAAATAAAAATTATTGGTTCTGTATGCTTCGTTGCGGAAGTTTTTATTTCAATATTTGTTTTAACTCATATTGTGAATATTTTTCATACGATTTATATAGATATTTTTCATAATATTTTTCGATGTTTGCGTCTTCATTTGACCGCATGAATCTGAAATAATTTCTTTTTTTTTTACAAAATCACATAAACTTTTATAAAAATCATTATACAGTTCAATTCGGTGACCTGTAAAACATTCGAATTTCATCTGAGATTATTCACAATTGCACTCCATTGTCTCTCTAAAGTATTTTTTAATGCGGTGAATTACAAAACTTTCAAATTCACATTAATTTTTTTCCTCCACTTACGGCCTGTCGTACTTTGGTAATGGCACCTCAAAAAGATGCTCTGTTCATTGGAAGAGAAAACTTCATCCTTCAGAGCTGTCGATCGTCAATATAAACAGTTCAAAGAAAGAGTGGTTTCCAATTTCGATAATGGATTGAATTTTATTGATTTATTATTTTATCGAGCACGAATACACAGGCAATTTTCAAACACATCCAAATTCCCAAGACACTTTTCGGCAGCTCTTCACCTCTTACTGCTAATAAATTACTTCAACAATCCTATCATGTAACACCACAAATACCTTATTTCGCCAATATTTCTCCAATAACTTAAACTTCCCCATTCCAATCTCAATTTTAATAAAATAACTTATTCCACTCGCAAAACCAGCAATAAATAAAGCAACCCTACCCCACAACCGCCAACCGAACCAGAGACACCATTCGAACTCTCCGCGGCTTGCACGACCCAATTCATCGGCTGAAGCGATCCTCTGTCTCAAAGGCGCATTTGCACCGAATGTATACACACAGACGCTCCGACAAGCGACACCAGGATTTTCCCTCAACCAGAGATGCACCTGTCCTCCGGACTGCGGGCTCTTATTCACGACTAGAAACTAGATAGTCGCGCCAGAACGGAAACGACTCGAAAAACTACCATATGCGTCTCTTTCGATTCAATTTTCCCGCTTTGTTTTTCCCGCGCTTCCATCTCGCCGGGATATACATCAGCTCCGCGATTGATGGATTTTGGCGAGCACGAATATAGAGAGCTAGGCGCATACGCTCGTCGACGGGCGTGTGTATATATATACGAGGTGTACGTCCTGCCGGCGGGAGATTAAATTTTCGCCGGGCGCCGCGGGAAAGTGGATAATTGAAATTAGATTAATCAGCGGATAGGCGGAGTTACATGGCTTTTGGATCGGGGGCAGGCCGTTTTGCATTTGTTTCGATGATGATGAGCAGCCGCGAGCTGTTTTGCCCGCCGGATGCTAGCTCCGGGGCGAATGATTTTATGGACGCTTCAATTAGGATGCGCCGGTGTGTTTAATAAGCAAAATATGCTAGTTTGTATACGCAGTGACGGGTTGTTGGCTTTTTTTTTATTTTGGGTGGTGAATTAAGAGAGGGCTTAATGGTTTATTGTAATAATCGAATTTAATTATATTATGTAATGCGAATCGTTCGTATAATCTATTTACTGGTTCAAATATTATGTACCATAATTAATTTCGTCATGCCTGAGAATATTAAATTCGCTTTTGCATTTCAGACTAATTAGTTTGGCTAATTTTCTGTATTTGATCAACAAGTGAATTAGTTCTGAAAACAAAAGACATGGAAAAAGGAATCTCAGTTTACGAGGCAGCGTCTACCTGTCTCATAAAAATAGATACAAAATGCCAAACAAGATAAAACTTGGACAAACTTTCATTTAATACATCGAAAGCATCGAATCTAATGAGTTTCCCCGACAAGCACTCGAAGCCCACGCCGCCGTATGAACTGCTTTCTTTCCTAGTTAGCGGGCCATTCTATCTCCGATACAACGTGTAGCTGGCAAAGTTTTAAGTACCAATTTGAAAATTTGAAGTTGAAATTTATTGGCCTTCTGGAAAAGGACGACCAGCTCGGAACTTAAATTACGAAATAATCGCGCTTCTTCTCCGCGAAGCGCCTCAAACTTTCGTTTATCATTTATCCACAAAACAATGAGCAAATCCCGCAATTTTGCGATCCTCGAGCGCATCTCACCGAGGCAAAACAAAAATTAACAATCCGACCTTTCCGCAACCTGTATATCCACCCTCGAGCGATCCGAGCCGATATATCCTCTGAAAAACTTACACAGTGAGACGTCTGCTTCGCAAAAGCTATAGCATATACGCACGTACGTCCCGCTGAGCTCTCTTTCTCCGCGGCAAAATCGGAAAAGGAACTCTCCATTCAGGACTCCTAACAATGGCGCACTGCTCAGCGTTTTCCCTGTAGTCCTATACAGACTCGCGGATCTTTCCCCCCGGAGTCCTTTTTCTCTCTTCTGCTTACCCAGTTACGCGCTCCGTCATCGATATATAAACAACTTTTATCAGCGTATCTCTGCGGCTCTCCATTCATATAAGAATTCGCGTAAATTACTCAAGGCTTTCAATTAGGAAAGTTTCCGCAGTGGTATAAAAGAGCTTCGCGGATTTTTGGCGCCACCGGGGATGGCTTTGCCGAATTCTTACGCCGCGACGTCTTGACCTCAAGAATAGCGAGATGGTTCAACTTTGGCTCTTTCTCATTTTCTTTCACTCATTCTCATTTTCCTTGGAATCATTCTCTCTGTTTGTTGTATATATAGCCTGACTCTCGTTTTTGCTCCCGCGGGGGGAGACGTCGCTGTTTTCCTTTTTTCGCTCGCTTAGCTCATGCATTATGCATGCCCTTTTTCGCGCTTTATGTAATAGCAGCTCGCTCTCTCTTTTTAGACTTTTGACACAAAGCGAAGTGTATTCAGGACTTCGGGGCAATACTTTCCGCGTTTGCTTTAATTTTCATTCGTAAAATGAGCAGAGATAACTCGGACGAGTGTAAATTTCAACTTTTGGACGGGGAAGCGTTTCGCGCTAATTCGTTACTTCTTCCGAATGAATAATCCCTAGGAAGTCAAAGTAACAAAGATCTCTGCAAGGAACTGTCCTTCAACCGACTCTCTTTTAAAGTCCGAAAATTTCATTATGTACGGATAAACCTGTTCCAAGCATCGAAAGCTCAGACACACGGAAAAGCTCTCCGGCGATCAATTTAATCATAAAAATTCCTCCGCTACAGCGAAATACCTTTATTTCAACTCTCGCTTTTCCACTCTCCGTTACTCCCTCGCCTTATTTTCGCGAACTTCCTTCGGAGCCAAAAACTTTGCTCTGCTGGAATCTCGATAACGAGTGAGTCTCTCTCTCGCTTTTCTCGAGCGACGAAAGTCTTGCCGCGCTCGTTGACAAAGCATCCGAGAAGAAGAAACAAGACTCCCTCGTTCTAATGTGTTTCGCGTTCGATTCGTCGCTTTTTTCCCCGTAGGCAGACGCGCGCGCCCTCGTCGATATTCGAGACTAAAGTTGGCTTATCTTTGCTCGCGCGCTTTCCCCTCAAGTTTGACGATATATATACGCTTCTCGTTATTTATCGAACGTTCCGTCATAATAAACGAGGGAAAAAGAGAGCGACGAGAGTCTGATTATCTCGGTCTGCTGGCAAAAGCTCGGCGACTTTTTGCCGCGCCAGAGTATATATAGCCGGGACTTTTAATTATCGAATCGTAACGGTAATTACGAGCGTTACGTCTGCGCGCGAGTTAATTAACGAAAAAAATTGTTCTTTTTTGACTTTTTTTTTAGGGACGATTGTTCGCGTTTTCAATTTGGATTTTTGCAGTTGTTACGGCAGTGATAGGTGTCCTGTGACGCGTAATATTTTTACGTAAGGTCTGATAACGTTTGATTGGATATCATTTATTTGAAAAGAATAACCGTACTTTGATTAATATCTGTTAATCTTTTTTTATCACAATTAATAAAGTAAAATAATCTACTTCCTCAGTATTTCACTCAACTACAATAATTTCCTTAATATTTTTCAAGAAGAAGCGTATGAAAAAAAACCAAGCAAATCAATAATTCAATAAAAATAGAACACTCCACTCGTCGCGTATCCTGCAAAAAGAACGTAAAAAAGCCCGCTCTTTTAATCGCCACTTCAGCCGCGCTTCATCAGAGCTCGCGCTGCGCTGCAGCAATCAAAACGTCAACTCCTCTCCGCCTCCCTACATATATTTTAATCGTGCCACTCGTCTGCGACAAAGTACACACAGACATAGACGGCCCAATCCAAAGAAAAAGGTGCTCGTGCAGTAATCAACTAAGCAATCAGCCGCTCGCTCGCGCGCGAGTTCTTTGAAACGGCTCTCTGACCTGTGAACTTGGCGCATCTCGTTTTCGATCGCTCCTGCAAATTGGCCCCGATCAGTCGCGCGCGGATTCCTGTTTCCCGCGCGTCCGGAAAGCGCGCAGATCGGATCGAGCGCGGATAGGAAGACTGGCTGAGCAGCCGCGACGTCGTTGTCTGTGTATATATCTCGCTCTCGAAGCTTTGGCCCCGATTACGGCGTCACGCGCGTGTGAGGCCTATACCCACGTGCGATTGCCCCGCAAGCTCTCCTTTGTGCGTGAACGCGCGCGCTGGCTAGAGCGAATACGTGTGTAGGGATAGAGAGAGGAGGGGAGCGTGGCTTTCTGCTTCTCCCTCTGTGTAGCCAGTCTCTCTTCCAGGGTAGACGCGGTTCCCCAAAGGAGATCGAGCTCGATCGTGAAATACGTACTGACGTGCTCGCAGCCCCTGCATTGTGAAAGCTTAAGACCCGCCGTATGTGTGGGTGTGTGTGTGTAGGTGGGTGGGTGTTCGAGCTATAGCTTTAGTGAACTTGATTGTGCGAACATCTCCTCAAACGCTCGCATATACACATAAAGACGTGTATTCATTCGGATCTGTATTAGCGTATGTGCGAGCGTATGGATGGCATAAGTACATGTGTGTACACAGCTGCGCACTTACTTACGTGTATACGGCGGTGTATCTATGTCGGAATACGCTTATTTATTTACGAGCGCATATTTTGGTAGGCTGTTGATGTTACAGAATATGTATGCTGGT
>JAPYZB010002772.1:0-11372 GCA_030522745.1 Eupelmus kiefferi
CAGTACTCTCCCACTAACCATTTGGAGAGCTTACCGAGTTTGTGAAACTTGGTTCCTATCGGATTCAACTCTAATGCCGATAGGAATAGATCGAGATTGTCTTGCGCGTTGTCGATACACCAGTTCGCGAAGATTCTCTGCGTTGCCATCTTGAAGTCTTCTTTCTTCTATAATGCGCTTCGAGAACATACACTTTTTAACATCTTCGATGCTTTGGATTGCGCGAACTATCTATGTTTTGGGCGCGCAACAATGTATATCCAATACCCTAACGACAAAGCACCGAAGAAGGATCTATCAGCACGCGCGGATCCCTTATGATGATTATCTCCAATAATAATCACAAGTGTCACACTCCGGTGATCCCTGCCGCCAAACTTCCCTACTGCAAAAAAAAAACAACTACTTTGCCTTTGGCTTGAGTCCCTCGAAATGCTAATAGTAAATCTACTTTAGTTACACCGGAGCTGACAGTATTCGTGTGCACTTTACACCAATAATCTAATGGACGCACTCCTTTACAAATTTTCCCACAATTTGGAGTCGCGATACAAAGTGTACTTGCGGTACCAACAAGTAACTCTGTTTCTCTGAATGATACACCAACTCGTATCACCCAGGATAGCTTCGTAGACACGAAATTATAAGCACCACATTCATACGTGCACACGTGATATTCAAGCTTCGAGCTCGAATGGCTTGAAGATTTTGAGAGAGAAGAGTTTTGTTTTCGTTTTTCCGTTACTACGACCGGTTTCTACCACAATGCCGGGAAAAATTCGAAAAAATTATCGCGAACCGTTTTTGAAGTCGACCTAACCTCAAAAATCTAAACGATCGCTAAAATCATTACTTTACTTTCGGGCACACCTATACTACTTAAACTTTCCAAAAAAACTCGAAAAAACTAAAATTTCCCGATTTTCTTGTTCGATTCTCGGGACCATACGTTCGATTTCCAGGAACGTACGTTCCATTCCCGGAACTTTCGGTTCGAAACGCTTCGCACTACCCCGAAGTGCGAGAAATACCAAAAAAAATTTTCTAGTGTTCGAATCCTGCGTTCAAATCCGAGGCCTTGCGTTCTATTCTTGCTAGTTTTACCTTTCTAGCAAGGAAACACAAGCAGAAAAATACCACAATTTTCCTGATGAGATTCCTGACGCAAACACACGTTTAGGGCGCAAGTTGTCACGGGGCAAAATTTAATATCCGTGTTCAACGAGTGGTACTTACTAACCACTCGGAAAATATTCGTCGACTCTGCCGGTGTTCAGTATGCGCAGCTGGATCCTGCTCGGATTGGAAGCAAGTTCTCATATTACCACTGGCAAAAAAGACCACTATGTCTAGTCTGAGCGATACGAGGCCCATCGCTAGATTGCCAGAGCTCGCAAAAATCCTCGAGCGCCTCGTCTATAACCAGCTTTATGAGTACCTACTCGAGCATAGCATCATCTCTCCTTGCCAGTCGGGGTTTCGTAGATTTCACAGCACGTAGACGTCGCTTCTTAAACTAAACGATGACATCAGGCTTGTCATTGACGAGAGGAAGGTAACGTGTGCTGTTTTCTTCGACTTCAGTAAGGCATTTGACCTGGTTCCACACGACCTCCTGCTCATGAAGCTGCGGCGCCTTGGTTGCTCGCCGACTGCCTTGTGTTGGTTCCACTCTTATCTCCGGGGACGGACCCAGGCAGTAGCAGACGAGTTTGACAACCGTTCTACTTGGCTGCCACTCATGGCTGGCGTCCCAGGGCAACGTGCTGGGCCCGCTGCTCTTTTCAGTCTTTATTAACGACATTGTCGACGTGCTTCAGCACTCCAGAGCTCTGCTGTTTGCCGACGACCTCCAGGTTTACATGCCTTGCTATCCGGCGGATCTGACTCAGGGAATCAACAAAATTAATGAGGACGTTGACCGTATTCTAAGCTGGGCTAGGGATAACCAGCTGCAAATCAACGCAAGCAACACCAAGGCGATGATTTTTGATAGTGAAAAATTCGTCTCAAAAATCGATCTGTCCTGCGCTCCTAGGATCTTGGTGGGTGGCTGCCCTCTGAAGTACGAGTCGGAGATCAAATAACTGGGAGTTATTCTCACCCCTTGCCTCGACTGAAGCGCGCATGTTAAGTACATCACGGATAGGACATTCGGCGCGCTTGCTTCCTTGAGACGTCTGCGACACTCGCTCTCGTCCGACCTTAGAAAGTCCCTGGTCCAGTCTCTCATCTTCCCGACCTTCGACTACTGTAGCGGAGTCTACAGTGACCTGGACGAGACGAGAGATCTAGCGCTCTAGCTTGCTCAAAACGCATTCGTGAGGTATGTCGTTGGCGGCATCGGGTGGAGGGAGCATGTCACTTCTCATCGACTCAGGCTCGGGTGGCTCTCGCCGAGGCTGAGGCGGGACTTTCCCACTTCTATCTTGGCATTCAAAACGCTAGCCAATTTCTTGCCTCCATACTTGGCCGGGGGTTTTACCGTGCTCTCGGGCAGGGCGGTCGTGAGGTCTTCTTCACGCCTACCGACGATATCGCTCTATGAGCCTACAGCCCGCACCGAGTCCTGGAAAAATTCTTTTGTCCTGACGGCTACGAGGCTCCTCAACCAGTTCGAGGGTCTCGATTTCGCCATAGACGATCTTCCGGTCTTCAAGAAAACTTACCGTAGAGGCTGATGGCGAAGAACTCCGATCTGTGGCCTGAGCGCATGCAGCGTGAGGGGATTCCGACAACTAACGTCTAACAGCTGTCTAAGTGATGGTGTTCACAGTGGTTTTGGTGTTCATGGGTGCGCGTGTGCCATCAGTTAAACGCGATGAGTTCTCTATGTTTTTTTTTGTATTTTTACTACACTATGTGCCTTATTACAAACTTAGTATTACTACAAACAACTGTGAATTTACTTAACACATCAGCGATTTTACTCTGTTAAAAAAAAACTATTTTCATATCTATGTTTTTTCTGCGATTTTACTGTATATATTCTTACTATCTCTATGTATTCTGCTTTATGGCCAAAGAGGGTTCTACACCAAGGCCCAAATAAATCTTTATTCATTTATTCATTCTCTCTCTCTCTCTCTCTCTCTCTCTCTCTCTCTCTTTCTCGCACTCTTTTTTCGCTTACGACGCGCGCCTATGGCTGCTACGCGGCGTAGCAGCGATCGCACTGGCGCAGTCGTGAAGTCACGGCCGCAACAGCGTGCGCGCACATACGCACTTACCTCACTTCTCGCCTACCGTTCGAGATGGTGACTATAGCCTCCACTTTCGAGTGGAGGACACGGCCCACGTTGCACTTTTGCGCAAAGCTGAGTGTGCAGTCGCGAGCTGGCCCTCACGTGCATCCAGCTGTAAAAATCTATAGCCTGCAGTCCTATCTAGCAAATCATCGAAATCGCGCCTCGTCCTAAATATTTATTGCCTCTTCCGTCTCCTCTTGTAGGATCGGGACTGCTGCGATCGTCTGCCCACTTGGGGAGTCTATTGCTTCAGTTGCCACTTGCTCGACGATTGGAGCTTCTGAAGTAGCTGCAGCTGCTGCTTCCTCCTTGTCCGGACTTGCACCTACGTCCATACTGAAACAAAAATGTCAGAATGTTCCTCAATAAATCCACATGCGTTGTCATGCGCGTATTCGTCGCGGTGACAAATCGTCGGTGTTTATCACTGTTTCGCGTTTTTTCGCTCGGTGGATTAAAGGATTGTCATTTATCCGTTTGACTATGCGTATATTTTTCCGCGCGCGTCCGCGTTGACATTTCGATACGTCTGTGGAAGCTTGCATGTTAGCTTCCGCTGGCACGCTAGCAGTCTCTGCGATTCGTGCAGAAGTTAGGACTGGCTCGCTGGTATAATCAGTCACGCTCACCTTTAGCGGGTCGCTCGTCGCTGGAGTTTCATCCGCATTTAATGGTTGTAGAGGTGCGTCTTCTCCATCTCCGGAATCTTCTGTACAATCTACGTAGCGCTTTATATGGCTTACGTCGACGGTCTTTTTCTCTGTGCTATCTCCACTCAGCAGCTTGTAAGTGTTGCTGCAAGGCTAGCCGACTATTTGGTATAGGCTAGAGAATTTCAGCGCTAGCTTGGTCAAAATTTCTTTTGCCGCAGAGGATAATATCCTATTGCACTTCCATACGAGGTCGCATACAGCGAATTCATTTTACCTGTGCTTAGCATCTTAATATTTGGCCTGCCTCTCGCGCTCTTCCTTAAGCAGGTTCAAGAGTGCTGTTAGGAGATATTTAAATGAGAAATATATAGCGGGTTAAGTCTGAGTCGTAGTTCTTAATTTTTATATGATTCGCGTGATAACTTAAAGTGTGTGTAATAATTATGCTAATTGACGATCTGTGATATGTTGTTTCTATTCGTATATTTTAAAAAGCGCTTTGATATCACTTTGATTCAATGTGTTTACTATGAGATTGTATATAACTGTATTTTGACTTTGTGCAAATAAATAGTTATCCTATCTTATCTTATCTTCATGGGAGCGCTCTGCAGCTGAGTCAAGAAGATGGCTTAAATCTTTCAGCTTCTTGGCCTTAGTCTCTGGAGACTTTTTGTTTTTTTGTTTCAGGGCTTCTTGATCTTGTCGGCGTTTCTCGCTTCTTGGTGACTCTAGATTTCTGTTATCATTCAGGAAAGCGGAAGAGAAACCGGTGGTGCTGTAAACAGCGTTATTTATTGAGAAAGCCAGCTCAGGTAGTTTCTCGTCCCATGAGCGGTGATTCTCTTCAACGAACTCTACTATTTTCGTTCTCAACATTCGGTTGGCTTTTTCTACCAGGTTAGCCTGTGGATGATATCAGGGTGGCCAGATATAGCGATTTTTTGCCAAAATGGAGAATTTTTATGTACCCTGGCGAAAAAAATATGACTTGAAAATTGCGAATTTTTGGTGATTTTGTGTATGTTTGCAATATATAGATAATAATCAAAATAAAGGTGGTCAGCCTGAGTTGAAATCGCTGAAAATAAATAAAAGTTTTATTACTATTTAAAATATTATATCATAGCTCTTATCAATATAAATTTTAAGTGATCCATATTGTCCTTCAAGTATCGAATACCGCTCACTGTTAAAAACCTTGAATTTTGACTATTTTACTCACGTACCACGGGTTTTCTAGCCAACCATCTCATCAATTTATACCAGGTTGGGCTTAAAATACTTCTTTTGAGTACTACTACAGAATGAACGGATTACTTTTTCTTAAAGGACAATATAGATCACTTAAATGTGCAAAAATTATCTGTAATATGTATATAGAAAGTACAAAAGATTTATGTTGACAAAAGCTATAATATACTATTTTAAATAGTAATAAAAGTTTTATTCATTTTCAGTGACTTCAACTCAGGCTGGCCCCCTTAAGCAATCGCCAAAAAATATATTTTTTTGGCAAAAAATCGGCACGACTGGTCACCCTGGATGGTGTGGAGGAGTAACGTACGATGCACTCCAATCTCCTGTAGATACTTATTGTTCAGACTTGAACTAGATAAATTTTAAAGTACGGCGGAAAGAAGGCCCAGGAAAAACTGAGCAGTAACTTCGATAGTAATCCAGATATATTCATTTGGAAATGTACAGAGTTATTATAGCAGAGTGACCGTGTGTATATTATTCTGAGTTTAAAGAGCTGCGGCGCGGCTATTTATAGCAAACAGCTGAGCGCCGCCTATTGCGAATACGCGCGAAAAGTATAGCGCGACCGCTGTACGAAGATTCGTATAGCGGTGAGTACGTGCATATGTGGCTGTATGTATACTGAGAGTGAGAGTGTATTATAAACAGTAGGAGTAGCCTATTACAAGTGGTAATTATATTGAGTGAGCATGTATGTGTGTATGTATGTGTTGTGATTGCGAATTTTGCGCATGAAAATAAAGCGTCGGCCTAAACACTTTTCAATGGCTTGATTTTTTTAATTCAAGGCCATTATTTGTCAGTTATACCTGCGGTGTGTCAAACCGGAGGATTATTTTTTCTTTGAGCTCCTTGAAGATTGCCTTTGCATTTGCTTCCTTCAAGTGGATGCATTTGACCCATCAAGTAAATACGTCTTTGAATACCAGCATGTACTCATGGCCAAGCTTACTCTTGACCATGAGGCCAGTAATGTCGGCAGTAAAAACTAGCAAGGGCCTTTCTACAGCACGCTGACCCGAGAGTCCTATAGGTAGCGTCTGCTTAACTTTAGTTTGCTGGCAGATTTTACACGCTCCCACATAACTTGCTACTGACTCAAACAATTTTGGCCAGTAGTAGTAGCGTGCTACCTTATCATATATTTTATTTTGGCACGACAATTTTCCATACGTTGCCGTCGCCGACGGACGCGTCTGTAACCTCGTTAGGGCGATAGAACTATAGGCGTCCTCCCACCGCTTTTTAACGAGGAAAATCCTGTGGTGCTTTAACTATGTCATCTAACCACTATTCATACCACGGATCATTCGATTTGTCCGCCCATGACATTGCGGATATTTGGATCGCCTCGGAATCTTCCTCAAACATACGGGAGAGGGCATCTGGCACGTGATTTAGTGCTCCTTTTCGATGCTCTACCTCTAACTCATGACCTTTTATTTCGAGAGCCCAACGAGCAAGTCTGCCTTTAGGACTACTCAGACTTCTTAACCATTAAAGGCTTGAGTGGTCTGTCTCTATTTTAAACTTATAGCCTTGGATGTATGGGCAGAATTTATGGATTGCCCATATGATTACCAGGTACTCTCGTTCAGTAACGCTATAATTGCGCTCGGCATGTGAGAAAGTGTAGCTGGCGAACTCGAAAATCCTCTCTTAACCGTCTAGGGATTGCAAAAGAACGGTACCAATGCTTGTGTCGCTGACATCCGTGTACATCACGAATAGCTGCTCGCAATACGGCCTTACAAAAACCAGTGCTGATTCAATTAGCATCTTTATTGCACTGAAAGCACCTTGTTGCACTTCGCCCCACTCATACTGATGATTTTCTTTGTAAAGTTAGTGATTGGGTCGGCTATGGTCGCTAAGCTTTTCAAAAATTTCCGATACCAGGATCCTTTCCAAAGAATCTTCTCAATTATTTGAGATTCTTTTGTATCAGAAAGTCGATTTTTGGTCGGATTTTTTCTGGATCCGGCCAGAAGCCATCTCTATTCGCGAGATCACAGACGTATTTCACCTGGGTGCGACCAAACACGCTCTTATGGCGGTTAATCGTAAGGCCTGCTTCCTTTACTCTTTTTAGCACATGCCTCAGCTACTTGACGTGTTCTTCAAGCGTTTTTCTTACGATTATTATATCGTCGAGATTGCTGAAGGCGTAAGATTTCTAAGCCGATCACCTTATCTATTAGCCTGTGGAATGTGGCTCCTGCATAGGAGAGGCCATATGGCATCCTAATAAATTGCAAGAGTCCCATTCCAGGCACAATAAGGCCGTCATCAGTTTTGAATCAGGCTTCATTAGTATCTGGTGATACACCTGGCTTAAATCAAGGGTGGTTCTAATAAATTTTTCTTTCTGCAATTTGCGCAGAATGGTATTCATGAAGGGCAATGGATATGCATCTGTCTTTGATACAGCGTTCACTTTCCTATAATCAACGCAGAAGTGATATTCGTCATTTGGTTTTTGCACCATGGCGACTGGGCTCGATCAAGCACTGGTCGAGGGTTCTATTATTCCCTCTTGTAGCATTCTTTTCACTCGCATCCTCTTTTTTTTAGAAACAGGGTAATATTTTTTTTTATTTGTCTAGCGTTATCGACATTTATTGATGCTCGATTCAAGATGTACATCCTATAGATGGATCATGGTGTCCGAGGATTTCTTCTACGGCCTTGGACAACTAAGTTCTTTGGCAGTCAGTCATATCCTCTAGATTTATAGAGGCTAGTGCTTTAACGTTTAGCAGTATAATGCTGGAGATTTCCAAGTCCGCAGACTTCTGTGCTTCTTTTAGCTAGAGCTTGTTTATCATCGGATCATGAATGGTCTAGAACGTACGAACAAAATTTGCTTCTCAGTAGTAATCATTGTCTTCATCTAGAAGTAGTGCTATTCATAGGTTTAGATAGATAGATTTCTTTATTGCATAATATATAGTACAAAGACTAATACACTTCAGAATTTCAAATACATACACATTTTACTTTTTGGGAAAATAATACTGTCCTAATAAGCATACACAGTCGAATAGACAAAAAGTATCTATCAGTCGTGCTATAAAATAGTATATAATAGAACCAATAAGTCAAAATACTTCCGATCTCGTAAAGTAGTGTCGTAAAGAAGATAATACTTAGCCTAGGTGTAGATATAAAACTTAGCCTTAGTGTAAAAATAAAATCTTGTAAAACGACAATAGTAAAATTCACTAAGTCATAATTAGATAAAATGAAGAAACAATAAATAAAGATAAAAATAAATCAGTCTTTTGAGGTCAGATTAAAATAATCAGATTGCACAGCGTTCATGTTATCACATTCCAAGCATCTCACATTCGCTGCAGCCCTCTTTCATATATCAGCACATTTATACCTTAAATACAGTCATGCCCGCTTAAAACTAAAAAAATAAGTCAGGGCGGGAGACGCAGAGGACGGAACGACGAAAGGAAATAAATTAGGACGTGTGCAAAGACATAGAAAATAAATTAAATGACATATAGTTAGCTAGATTAGTCTAAATCGAAGAGGTGGCGTCTCACTGCTCGCTTAAAACTCGCTAATGATGCATATTTTCTTTCGAAGAAAGGAAATAAGTTCCACAATTTCGCACCGCGAATGCTGAAGGATTTAGAGCCAGAATCCGTTGGCTCATGCGGAACTCTGAGCTCTTTAACATCACCTCGCACAGGTCTTATAAGTACATGCCTTACAACGAGATTATATATAGCTGGGTTAACCTATTCATAGGATTTTGTACATATGTACGAGGATAAAATAATCTCTTCTACTATCTGTTTTAACCCAACCCAGTTTCCTCCTGTACGAAGTGATGTGAGGAAACAACTAAGGAAACAACAGGGCCACTGCCAGCCTCTTGCCAGAGCCTTAGTAGTGTACCTCCTGAATTATCTCAAACTATACAGTACTCTATTAAACTTCTTAGTCATTTGAGACACATGAGGTCATCAAGTCAAGCCACAGTCCAGCACAACACCAAGGTTCGTAACTGCAACTGAGTATAGCATGTAAACCCCATTGCTCATGCGAACACCAGGAAGACCCTGCGCATATATTTTACTGACAACTGTACTTTAGCCAATTATAGTCGCATCAGTCATAACGGTGTTCAGCCTGAGCGACGCAGCCGCCGCACAGTGGGCCAGAAATGAAAAAAAACGGAAAAAATTATTCTTTTCACTGGTTTTTCCACTAAAACTACACATTAAAGTTGTTTTTAATAGATTTTAGTATCAGAAATGAGAAACCGTTTTCCTGGTGCCGACACACCAACGTGGTTGGTTATAAAAAACCTTAAATCATGGGGTGGGTAGTTCACGAAATAAAAAGCTGATAAAGATAAAGCAAATTTAAATGTTGATTTATAGTTATAATATCCCGGTAAATTTAAATTTATTATTTATAAGAGTATTATATGTACGTGTGCGTGCGTGTGTATGTCTCACATGCACTCATAAAATAATTATAATTATAACTATTATTATAATTATTATATAATTACTATAAGATTATTATTATTATTATTATTATTATTATTATAATTATAATTATTGGATGAGTGTATGTGTGACACACACGCACATACACGTACATATAATACTCTTATAAATAATAAATTTGAATTTACCGGGATATAATAACTATAAATCAACATTTAAACTTGCTTTATCTTTATCAGCTTTTTATTTCGTGAACTACTCACCCCATGGTTTAAGGTTTTTTATAACCAACCACGTTGGTGTATCAGCATCAGGGAAACGGTTTTGTATTTCTGACACTAAAATCTATTAGAAACAACTTTAATATGTAGTTTTAGTGAAAAAAAACAGTGGAAAGAATATTTTTTTCCGTTTTTTTTTATTTCTGGCCCACTGTGCGCCGCTCACCCCGACACAGCTGCGGCAGCCGACTCTAGCCGCGCCACACCCTCAGCCAAATTCCCGCCCGACACCTGAGTGTAAATTTGCAAGTTGTTTGCATATAGAAAGTGCATGACCAGTGTACTGTCAAGAGATTCAGCTACGTCATCAATATATATGCAAAATAACATCGGTCCTAGAACTGAACCTTGTGGCACGCCAACGTCGGTTTCAGTCCAAGGGGACTTACCAGACATTTTTGTTGTGACCAATTGTACTCTATCGACTAGATGTGATCGTACCCAATATAGCGCTCCTCTTAAAAAGCCTGAACGTCTCAGTCTGTCCAGGAGACGCTCGGGTGATACCGTGTCAAATGCTTTAGAAAAATCAAACAGCAGTAGAATAGTGACCATCTTCTTGCCAATGCCCGCTTTTATATCCTGAGTTAACTTAATCAGGGCAGTCTCGGTCTAATGAAAATGACGATTACCCATTTCTAGAGGATCAAGAACTGCATGTCTTTCAAAGAAGTCAGAAATCTGTCCGTAGACTTCTCCAACAATTTTAAAAGAGAGCACGAGAGTGCAATAGGGCAAAAGTCTGATGGAGAGGACGGCGACGGGCACTTATTCAGAGAAATGATGTGCGCCTTCTTTCAAAGAGCCAGAATACTCCCGCTTAAGAGTGAGGCGTTGAATAACTTCACAATAAGTGACCGATGACAGGCAACGACCCTACCACCAAACTTTGCGGTATACCGTCCTCCCCCCGAGCTTGCGAGGTGAAGTGTCCAATAAAGAGAATGACATCGCCGAGGCCCACCTCAGAGTAGATAAATTCTTCTGAGAGTGCTCCAGCCTCGACATCCTCCATAAAAGCACGCTCACCTACCTACGAAAGAGACACCCTGGCAAAATGCAGATTCAGATCTTCAGGAGTGAAACCATTCAACATCTCACCCGTCCTCTCATACCCGATTCTTTCCCAACGCTTCAAATAATCTATTATGATAATAAAACGTTTTAGCATTGTCTGTCTTAAGGGAACCCACCACCTTTAAGACCTGAAAATAAAAAAAATCATTATGATAAAATTTTTAAATTAATTATTAAAAAATGAATATACTTCATGGATGTGTGGGAAAATACCTTTATTTTAAGCAGTTATATGCTATAGTTGCTTTCATCGAGGCTCCCCCTAGTCAGTCGTTGAAGCTTCATATCCAGAATTGCTGCCCCGTAAGGTTTCTCTTGCCCAGTTTGATGAAATTAATTTTTTCAAACGGATTTAGCTTCAGTATCCTCACCATT
>JAPYZB010002773.1:0-11309 GCA_030522745.1 Eupelmus kiefferi
TTTTTAGTAGTATTTAAAATATATAAAATCAAATTGTGTAAAAATTAATTAGATAAAAATCTTACTAAGTTACCTTGATGAAAAAACAAATATATAGTACCAAAATATCCGTTAGGCCCAAACTAAACTAAACAATGTGATGTGATTACTGGAAAATTATTTTTTTTTTTTCTAAACAGGAAAGAAACGCAATCGAGATAAATTTGGTAAGAAAACTCGAAAGTTCTATGATGAATATGTACCCCGTGAAGGAGAAGTGGTTTATGGAAATTGGGCTCGAAGTGAATGCTTTAAAGTAGAGCGAGGACTTTTAACCTTTGGATGGGGACGTTGGGAAGAAATTCTAAAACATAGTCAATTAAGACGAGGGTGGCGTGAAGTCGACATTGAAGACTGCGCTAGAGTCATATTACTTTATTGTCTGCGCTACTATCGAGGCGATGAAAAAATTCGCAATTTCATATGGGATCTTATAACTCCATTAGAGAATGGAGAAAAAGTTAAAACCATACCCGTTAATCAAGCGGGTAGTAGTAACAGTAATAGTAATAGCAATAGAAACAGCAGGCAGAAAAAGAAGAGCAGAGTTCGAGAAACTAGAGGATCTGCTACTGTTAACAATAACGGACCAAGCGATCCGAATCATTGGAGTCACGCTGAAAAATATGATGGTGACATATTTTTGGAGAGTAATTATAAAAAACATTTGAGTCGACATGCCAACAAGTTCGTAATATAATTTTTGTCTACTTTGAAAGTTCTTAGAATTATATCTATTCATTTTTTGTCTTGATAATTTTCAGAGTCCTTTTACGTGTCAGAATGCTGTATTATATCAAACACGAGATTATGGGAGACTTAGTGCAGCACATAAATGATGGTGTTCATGTCAGGTCAGTGAATATTACCTTGCTTTATTGTCATTTTTTCATTGATTTATCGCGAAACATCGTGCACTCACATATGTGCTTACACAGCGCTTATACAGTTGCATGTGCAATGTATTTGTTCACCCTGGGACTTGTTTCTGTATAATGAATGTTCATAAAGCCAACCTATGTTTACCCTCATAGCTGCAAAGCGTCGCTGATTTACTGGCTACTAATAAATTTAGTTCATCCTTACTTTATCATACGCATATAGACATATATTTTATACTTGAATATAAGAATTTAAGTAAGACTCCATGCCGGAACCAAATTTGCTCGGCGCTGTCAGCGTGGCACGGTAAGAAGAAAATCTAAGCAGTGCACTGTGTCAGAGGGCAAGAGTTTTACAATTTTTCCTTTCGTTTGACAATATCCGTATTTTGATTTGATGTATTTAATCTATTTTTCGTTTTCATTTTTTAAACTAACTTTACAAAAATATGGTTTAAAAATAATTTTTCACAATATTCATCTGTTGTTTAAAAAATTCTGATGCTGTCAAGCGTAGTTTTATCAAAATTTTAAGAAAAGAAAGTTAGTTTTGAAATAAGGTCTTTCATTATAAATTAATAAAGACCGATTGGCATAACAATAAGTAAATTGGCAAATTGTAAATGAAACCGCCCTACAGTGCGTTGCGGCTAAACCTCCCACAATTGCCAGAGAAGCCAGTGAAGTGGTGGGATTCTACAGCTGACAAATCCTTAGTTGTGGGCTGCTACAAGCACGGTTATGAGAACTTCGACCAGATGAGGAGCGACCCCACGCTTTCTTTCATTACAAGCTGTCCTCTCCCTCCCCCGACCGAAAAACCAAAGTGAGTACAGATTTTTTTATTGATTGTACTATCATGTTCTTACTTTTTTCACGCTCTCCTGCTACTTTAACGAAAGTGCTAATCGCATGCTAAATTACACATTACACAAATCCGCTTAATATTTTCGCTGGTACTGCGAATTGCATTGATTAGAATTATTTTTGTCAAATTTTAACATTTTGTTATTAGAACAGAGCCAGTGAAAATAAATTGCTTAGCCACGTATGCTCTTTCATGTTTTCTATTTTACATATTTGGTACATTTATTTATTATACTTAGTAGTAGTTTCTACATGAAAAGTACTTTTTTCAAATTCAGATCATCAAAGGTTTAACGAAAGCTGTCGATACTACCTAGAAAATTAAGGGTTTTCAAGGACTATTCTTATTCAAAATCTACTGTTTTCAGTCTTTGTAATAATTTAATAATTTATTAATTATATTAATATGAATAATATTAGTATTAGTAATAATATTTAGAAATTGATTACAAATGGAATTCGATTGGACGTGTGGTTAAAGTTGATATATGAAAATTAAGTATGCTTTAATACAATATATATTCCTTTTCTATTTAGGGATGATAGTGGCATGGAAATAAGTGAAATAGAAGAAGGTGAATCCTCAGGTGTCGGTAAGGATTCTGAAAAATTCGGAATGGTGGATTCACCATCCGTATCAAGCAAAGGTGATAGTTCTTTGGCAGAGACTGGAGCTGGTGCCAGTCATGACGGTTTGGAAATCATTCCTGAGGATGAAAAAACTTGGCCGTCTGTTGTTGATCTCAATACACGCTTACGGCGGGTCATTACTTCTTATCAACGAAATGTTAACAAAAAAGAAGATATTAAAACACCGAATTTGCCAAATAATGGGAAGATGGCTCAAGAAATGAAAATTGGTAATCATCAAGGCACCGCAGGATTAGAACCCCCCTTGAATATGCAGAGCTGGGATCTGCAAAAATTGGCCATGTACCTTCTGGTTAGTATAATCAATCAGTCATCTACTTTAATGTATATTTTATACGTATATCAATGTAATAATCTCAACTTGTTTTAATAGAAAATGGAGAGAAAAGAGAAAATGGAGCAAATGGTTAAAGAGCGCGAAAGAACACGCATTGAAGAACAAAAAGCGAAATGGACAAAACGCGAAGAAAATGAATTTTTACGTGTCGTATCGACGTATGGAGTAAATTATGACAGAAAGAAGGCTCAATATGATTGGACGAAATTTAAGAGTTTAGCTAGATTCGACAAAAAGAGCGATAATGATCTTACGGAGTATTACATGTCCTTTAGGGCAATGTGTAAAAAAGCGTGTAATGCCAAAATCAGCGAAGAAGAAGGTAATTTTAATCAATTGACTTAAATTCTTTCTAAAATTTTATTTTTGTATACTGTGCTAATAATTTTTATTTGAGAAACTTTAGGTTCTGCAGATATTCCAATCGATCTTCTAAGCCCTAGTAAAGCTAGGCACATTTTAGATCGAATTGACTTATTAAGCAAAATTCGAGAAGAAATATTGTCGCATCCCCATTTGGAAGAACGCCTTTGCTTGTGTAAACCTTCGGGTGATACTCCAGATTGGTGGCAACCAGGAAGACACGATAAAGAACTTTTACTCGGAGCGGCGAAACATGGACTTGGTCGAACTGATGTTACTATTCTGAATGATCCAGATTTCTCATTTCACAAGATGTTGGGAAAAAGCATATGCAGGGACAATCAAAGTAGTAAACACATAGACAAATCAGAAAAGGCAATAAAAATTGAGAACAGAGAAGACATTTTAAAGTTTGACAAAGATGAAATTTTAGTAAAATTAGAAAAGGGAGAGGGCACACTTAAAATAGAAAAAGTAGGTATTAAAAAAGACCTTACAGCAGAAAAGAAATCTGATATTGGCAAAAGTCAAGTAGAATTAACTATTGTTAAATCTGAGAATAAAATAGAAGAGAAACAGATTACTGCTGGAGGTTTGATTATTACCACAGTTCCATCTACTAAAGCTCCATCTCCTGAAAAAGAAATAGAATCAGTAAAAATCGAGGTTACTGAAGAAACCAAATCCACGAGCGTAGAAAAAGAAAAGGAAATTGATAAATCTACAGAAGAAAAACCTGATGAGAAATCTGAAAAAGATGAGTCCTGTGGTATTGATGAAACTAAAGTGACAAAGCATGAAGAAGAAGTAGAGAAAATGGAAACAGATGAGAATGAAAAGACGGACGAAAAGACAGAAGAACTTGACAAGTCTATTTCTAAAACTGACGAATCTAAAGAATCTGAAGTATCTGAGAAAATAGATGATTCAGAAAAGAATCCTGAAAATGCAGAAATTATTCAAGAAACGAAGAACGACGAAACTGTGGAGGAAGAAAAAACAAATGAGAAAGAAGATAGTGAAGAAAAATCAGTTGATGATACTAACAAAGACAATAAAGAAAACGAATCCAAAGACGAAGCAAAGCCTGAAAGTTCAAAAGAAGAAGGGCAAACTGTAGAAACTGAAGTTGATAAGACTTCTGAGAGTTCTAAAACTGATACAATCAAAGATGAAAAAATAGAAGAAGAGTCAGAGAAAGAAAAAGAACCAGAGGAAAAAGAGAATGACCTCGAAAAAGAGAAAGAGAAAGATATTGATAAAGAAAAGGAAAAGGATAAGGAAACGGAAAAAGAGAAAGAAAAGGAAAAGGAAAAAGAGAAAATTATTGAAGCGAATAAAGACAAGCTGTCTATCACTAAAATTGAAGATAAATGTAGTATGCAAGCTGCTGAATTAAAAGCAATGTTCCCAGATCTAGAAGTTATTCAACCACTATCCAGATTAACTCAAATAGATACATTTGTATTAAGGGATAAGGGCGTAGATTATAATGAGCCTACAGTGGCGCAACTGTTGTCGCATAATTATCAATCTTCAGTTAAATGGCCAAAGGTATATATTGTAAACATTTTTTAATTTATAAAAAATAATTTTTACTGCATTGCTAAAGAAATATTTTTTGTAGGAACACGCTATTGAAGCACGTTTGATGCATATTGTTCATGCCATTGAACACAAAGAGTGGCCAGTTTCAATAAACTTTACTGCTGGTGATGAAATTGAAATAATTGAAAAGGAACCATCCGAAATTATAACTATTACTACGGATCACGGTATACCTCGTCAAATTCCTACGGGAATGAGTTCTAATAGTAACAATAGTACTATTAGTATTAACAATATCAATGTCGGGGGCAGTAATGTTGCTTCTAACATAGGTAATAATATTACTATAAGTAATATAAGTAACAACAATAATTCTGCTTTGAAGAAACGTAAACGACACATTGCAATTGATGTTGAAACTGAACGAGGTAATATGAAAATTCATCAAACTTTATTAAGTATTATCACAACTTTTGTCTTTACCAACTTTAATTTGTTTCAGCTAAACTTCATGCCCTATTAAATAGTAGCCACTTAGCATCTCAACCACCACAACAACTGAGCAAACCTGTTTTATCTAGTGGTACTACTTGGGAAACGAATGAAGAATCGCAATCTGATGAGTCAAGAAGATCAACCCAAGCTCAACCACCACCAGCTCATCAACAAACAAGAACGCCAACTATACCTTTTGACTTAAAATATACTGTACCTGGAAAACCAACGATAATTCCTGGTACATCGAGTACTTTGACACCTATTGATTTATCGTCAGGGTTAGTTTTTTTTAATGTTGAATATTGTTGTTAAATTAATAAATTGACCAATTATTTTACATACTTTTACATTATTTATAGATACTCTTCAAAGCCAACTACAGATACTGGTAATAAAGATATGATGAATGAAGTACAAGACTTCTCTATGCCTAATAAGGCTAAACAAATAAATAGTAATAAAGGAAAATTAGATAGTATGTTGGATAAATTTGTTAAAAGAAAAAATATTGTAAGTATTACTCCAAAGTAATTTTTAATTTTTGTTTTTACTTTTGAAACATGCTAATAATTATAATATATTTAATATCAACCAAGGCTGTAGAAGAACCAGTTATCGGTAAAGAGAAAAAACGAAGGAAACTTGATGAAATTGTTCAAGGCTTACAAAGAGAAAAAGAACAGCAAAGTACTCACTATCCTGAACACGGTAAAAAGAGCACAACAATTACTCCAAATGTCACGGTAACTCCTACTTCAGCGCCTATCGGACTTCCAAATCCACCACCTACATCTCAAAAACCTTTCTCTATTACTGTAACTTCAATTCCATCTTCAAGAGCTTCTGGCAGTTCTTCTAATCAACTTCCACCCCCATCGTTACATTCGCACAAAGATAGCTTTTCAGCTCTACTTGCTCAGGCTGAACAACAGAATAGAGAACTCGTTAAGAAACAGCAACAGCAGCATCAACAACAACAGCAGCAACAACAAGCAGCATTTAATGCAGCTCACGCTTCTTCATCTAGCCACAGAAAGAGTTATGAATCAATGTTTGCTGAAATTAATAAAGTTGCTGAATATTCATCAAAGATTGGAGCTTACTCGCATGAAGCCAAAGTCAATAAGTGGCTGGCGGAACAAACATCACTTACGGAGCATTTAAGTGCAGAATATCTTAATGCGCCAAGAAGGAGAAGACCTCGAGTTGATCCATCCTTACTTGATTGGAAGAAGTTAACTGGTGAAGAAAACGTGGCTGTAATAAATAGACTAACTGGCAAAAAGGTAAGGAAACTACGTTTAATGAAATTTTTGAAATCAAAATACTCGAAAAGTTGTAAATATATATTTTTATTTCATATTGAGTTTCAACAGTCGAGTTTTAGATTCCGAAAAATTATAATTTTAGTATAGTTGGTAACTTTATGGTAATTTTTTTTTTTGCTATGTAGGTGACTGGAAGCAAAGCGCCTCAATTAAAACGACTTGGACAATGGTTAATGGAAAATCCAATGTTTGATGTTGATCCTAAATGGGCTGAACTTGTAAAAGAACGCGGAAATCTGCCACACGATTTACAGAAAAGATTGCCAGGACAGGAGAGGGGGCGAGATAAGGGCAAGAGTCCTGGAAGGCCACCGATGATGCCAAGTCCGAACAGTCAAGCGGCCGTAAGCCAAGCAAATCTTGTGGCTACTTCAATGGCATCCGGATTAAACTTCCCTTCATTAGGCAATCTTAATAACTCGCTACTTTCGGGTCTCTCACTTGGTAACTTTGATCCTAAAAATAATCCGTTATTAATGACATTTGGTGGTTTACCGAATCTCGGAGCATTAGGTGGTCTTGGTAATCTTGGTAATCTAGGTAACATGAGTCTCACGAATTCCCTCTTTGCTAATTTTGCGGGACTGGGATTACCCTCATTGGCCGGTATGGAAGCGCTGGGTGCAACGGCTTCGGCCTCGTCGACATCCACGAGTCAAGCGGAAACGAATGTTGTAAGTTCAGCTGGCACCAGAAATTCTACGAGCACCACTAGTACAAGCAAGTCGCGCACAAAAATGGAACCCCCAACCAGCAAGTCCTCGGGTGCGCCGCCGTCTACCTCAACATCCTCATCTATACCGACATCGACGCCGTCACCGTTTAACTTTTTCTTCACAAATCCTAGTCTACTTTATCCACCGCTTGGTCTCGGAGCTTTGAATCCATTCTCGATGCAGCCCGGCGGCGTCTCTTCGGCGTATGAGAGTCTCGCACAGTGCGGCCTTCTTAATCCACCGACCTCATCTGCTTCCGGCTCTTCCTCGCGCAAATCTACTTCAGCTTCAGCCACCTCCAGACATTCCAGGGACATAGCCGATCAAAATGCCGCGAAACGCAAAGACTCTGAGAAGAAATCCAGATACTCACTAGACCCGACGCTCAGTTTGCAACAATATACGGATGCAGCCCTCCAGGCTGCAGCGGCTGCAGCTGTTTCCGAAGAACGGCGACGAACTGCCAATGCAGCTGCAGCTGCTGCTGCGGCTGAGCGCCATGAATCCGAAAAGAAGATGCACACCGAGACGATCGAGCTCGGTGATATTGCCGATTTATCTGCGCGCATTGAGCGAAAAACTAAAGAGCAGGAAATGAAGGAGGCGCTTGAACAGCTCAGTAAAACTAATGCCGAGCTCTTCACTTCTAGGAATCTCGAGAGCCTCCAGCAGGTGTCATCTAAGAGGGTTCGCACTCCGGATCGGCATGCCCTTGTCGATGCACACGTACCCTCATCACTGGAGGTAACTCTTGAACCAATTATCAAAAAGCCGCGCGTAGAAATCAAGGAACACAGAGACGTCGACAGCAGTCAGCTTCCTCCACCCCCTCCTAGACCGCCATCCCGACCTCCTTCTCGACCTCCTTCCTCCCATCGTGAAAGCAACAATCCTCCTCCCTACCCATCCCGTTCTCCTACCCCCAAGATTGCTGCGACGATAGAGCCTGTGATCGAGATAACAGAAGCGATGTCGAGGCCTACCCCAACACCGACACCAACGCCGACACCAACGCCGATATCACTTTCGCCGTCCGTAGTAGCCATACCTACAACACCGGCAGCATCGGCAAATCAGACTACAATATCGCCGGCAGTTTCGCCACCGCCGACACCCACGACGCCGGTCAAACAGCCGAGCAGTGAACCTGAATCAAGCCCGTCGTTGAACTCGTCATGCAACAGCAATAAAGAGACGAAGGAATCCGCTGTATCTCAACCGCCTCTCGACGACACAAGAGTTTCTCCGACGCAAACCAGTAGCGCCAGTTCGAAGCCCGTCGAGAGCGCTGGCAAAACACCCAGCAGTTCTGAACACGAATCTGAAGACGGCAAGGGGACAAAAAGTAAAAAAGCGAGAAGCGCCAAGCGCTTGAATCCGGAGCCACCGCTAGAGCGGAAAAACCTTCGTTCAAGTGCTGGTCGGCAAGCTAGGGCAGCTGCTGAAAGGCAAGCCCGGAGCTTAATGGAAGGAGAGCAGCAGCAAGCTGAACAGCATCAGGAAGGTCACACTTCGTCGGAGTAAGGATGTACCAGCTGTTCAGCAAGTGTTTTTAATCGGAACTTTTTAGTCTGATTTACGATACGATTAGTACTAGATTTTTAAAAGTGATCCACCGAAAAGACGATAAACTTTTTGACAAAAAAAAAGATAACGCGCGTAGAAGTGATTCTTGATCTTTGGTAAGAAAAAACTTTAAGTAATATAGAGAAATTGATTATTTAATGAAAAATAATTAAATAAATGAATAAATAAATAAAATAAATAAACGTGAAAAACAGAGGACAGAGTGAAAAACAAAGGCGTGATAAACCACATTCGAGGGCGGGCAATAGTATTTTGTGATGTAATCCTTTGTGTGGTAATTAATTCTTAATTACATAACGTTATAATGACGAGATATAATTTTGTTAAATTTATTATCTTTTTGATCGTATTGGTTTTCACCAGGGACTGTTTTGTATAACTGCTGCTATATACATTAAATACTATACGCATAATAGTGTAATCATAGTATGACAAACGTAAACTAGTAATAACTTGTTAAACGAAACTGTAAATACTATACAATTCGCCTAGATATTATAAGTGAAAAACGTGTACTTGGAAAAAATGTATATAATGCAGTGTACTTTTAATTATATATTAGGTGAAATAATAAACGGCTTCTTTTGTTGTTTGCAGACATGAATTTCACTTGAATCAACGAATCAATGTTTATTAAATCAAAAAATTTATTTCAAACATAAAAGTACATCTTCAAATTTGTCTCTGTATAAAAAGTTACATTAAATCCTGTTAAATGTAATTGTGCTTTGTTTTGTTATTTTAAATGTTTCCAAATTAATTTTAAGAACAAGTTGGTTGAGGAACTATACGAAGGTATGGTTTACCTGAAGGTAAAGAAATCGTTTTAATGGTGTTTCCATAAGTTTGTTTTGCTTCTTCTTCTGATACAGTTGGAAACACCATAACAGGTTCGCCTGTCTGTAAAGTAAATATTTGAAATCTTAATATTTTATAATTAAAAGAATTTTTTTTCGTAACTTAAAAATTTACCTTCCAATCTGCTGGTGTAGCTACCTTATGCTTATCTGATAGTTGGAGAGACTGGACCACTCGTAATATTTCACTATAATATTAATAATCACATTAATTAATAAAAATATATCTAGAAAAATTATCAAAATGATAATTAAATTTTCTTACTCAAAATTTCTGCCTGTTGTTGCTGGATATAAAATTGAAAGTCGCATTTTTTTATGAGGATCAATCACAAACACAGCTCGAGCAGACACTGGTAAGCCTTCACTGTTTACTTCATCGGGATCTAACATTCCTAAATTTGTAGCCAAATCTCTGGATTCATCTGCTATAATGGGATATGGGAATCCGCTGTCTGTTATTTCTCCATAAGCTTTGATATCCTAAAAAATCAAAATAAATTATTGTATTAAAATATTTCACAATACAAAATATTAATATAAAAAATGTAATCTTTACCTCAATCCATCTTTTGTGACTATCAGCGGAATCGCAAGAAAGTGCAATAACTTTTACTCCTAGTCTTTGAAACTCTGGTAATAGTTTCGCAACTCGAGACAATTCAGTTGTACATACAGGTGTAAAATCATTTGGATGAGAAAATAAGATTCCCCATCTAAATAAAAACAAAATCAAACAATGATAAATAAAAATTAGGGTTATGAAATTTGAAATAAGGTGTAAATTTAAAATAATTATCTCTTACGAGTCTCCCAACCACTTGTGAAAATCTATTTCTCCACAACTTGTTTCTACAATAAAATTTGGAAAAGTATCTCCCAAAAGAATTCCCATGTTTGCTTGATTTTTTAGATTAGAGACAATCTGCTATGCCTTCAATATAAATTTATATGTGACAGTACTTGATAAATATCTTTTGATATATACAAATAGATTTTTTGTTTCCTTGGTAACTATTACGGACAATCTGATCGTTTTTTATTTCTTACTTCCTGTCAATTATTTTCAATTATAAACTGCATCAAGCGTCTGCACGTGCACCGCATACACACATATATACATGTATATGCACGCTTGACAACATAAACTGTAGTGTGAGTAGGTACTACCCGCTTGCGGAGAATTGTATTGAAAACAGCTGTTATGATAAATAAATAATCTGCAGGTGGTAAAAAAACTCTGAGAAATTACAAAAAAATATAATGTCTATCTTTTTTGATCATAATAGTTAAACTTTTTGAAATTTTTAATAAACTTTCATATACATGTCAAAACTTACCTACAAAAGGAAAAAAAGTTCAGTGTTCTTAGCCGCTCGACCAATCAAATGGCTTTGACAAACCGGAAGTAGCAACAGTAGTTTAAATTTGAAAAAATTTTCGCATGAAAAAAAATTTCTACTAAACAATCTATTTTTACCTTTTAAAACATTTTATTAAGAACAATATTCCTATTACAATTATATAAGAAAGTGTAAATAGTATAGTATAAATATTAGAGGGTTATGTTTACTTATTATCGAACTATACCTACACGCCGCCGATTAAAATATTAATGAAGACTCTTACGTAGTATC
>JAPYZB010002775.1:0-11370 GCA_030522745.1 Eupelmus kiefferi
AGTCAAATAATGTTTTAAATAAAATACAAGGAAATTGAAATAATTATTTTATGTACTATCTGATAAACAAAAGTATAATTAATAAAATAATCTATAAGACTTTTAATTCGTAAACATTTACCTTCTCAATGCATGTTCTCCTCTAAATCTTGGGCTCAATGGTCCCTTTTCAAAAGGGTAATTAATAGTTGCAGGTTCTCTGAAGAAATGAGATAATGTAATACCCATCCCTCGAATCAGTTCTTGCATAAATATTGTTACAACTGCTCGCTCTGTTATGTCTTTCCATGTTTGACCCTCTTCTTTGTTGACATAATAATACTTGTTTCGAACAGCTGTCGTTAAAACCCTTGGAGCAAACTTTGTCAGCGAGAATACTAGAAAAAAGTATAATTGATAAAAAGACAATTCTTGGTTAGATTATTATTATTTATAATGCAGTCGCTTTATTGAGTTTTATATAACGGAAAAATATTGAATTTCTGGCGAATCATTAGATACTAATTACACAACAATATGCAACTCTAAACCAAATTTCAGCACAACGCAATTAAATTTACAAATACATAGTAATAAAAAATAAAAAGTTTCAATTAAAATCCGATCGCACTTTAAGGTTATGATTACTCAATCAGTACGCAATCACAAAGATTATCCATTAAACCCAAGCTCGCAAAGACAACACGTTAAAACAGCATGCAAAAGAACGGAAAACAAATTACTTTTCGTAGGTAATATCATCGACATTTTGACAAATCAAGCAGCACAGATACCCGAAAAACGAAGATCCGCGATCTTCCGCGCATACGTGAAAAACTCGCACTACTCGAGAGGAAGGATATATAGCCCAACAATACGAGAGCAGACGACAGGCGCACTCGACCAATGAGGCAGTTTCGAAAGGTTTCGGAAAGGAGGTAGGTAGCCAAGGAAATTTTGGCGGTTCTAAAAAAGCTCTTTGTCTAGCGTCATGTCTAAAAAGGCGTTTCGGAAAATTGCGTGGCACCTGACTGGATCTTCGATTTCTGGTTTTCCATCGTTATTCGGCAAGCACAAATGATTTGTTCGGCTTGTGAGACGCTGGTTCGATGTGGTTTTGAAAGGGTCAATGTAAGTTTGCGCGTTGGATTTTACGAAGGTATTAAGTACTAACATATTTTCGTTTTTTTTAACGAGACTGATTTGGATTTTCGATGTTCTTTTAGAGCTGACGTTATTTTCAAGTTGAATAACTACGGCAGGGAATTTCCAACAATGAATGAAACAGTTGAGCAGCTCATGACAAGTAAAGATGCACAGGAGAGATGCAGCATCTGGCTGGAAAATGTCAAAGATACCCACATCCCGAACGAAAACGGGAAACGTCCCCTGGAAAGTGAATCTGAGGATTTTGTTGAAACAGATTCTGAGTTTGATTCAGTCTCAGAATGTGGTGCAAAGAGAAGGAAGCAGGGTGTGCAGGCGAAAACTGAAAAAATGGATTTGAAGTGCGAGTGGAAACAGTGTGATTACAATGGTAAATCGCTGGATTCTTTTGTTAAACATGTTGCAAATCATATAACTGAGATCGATATCAAAATCACTGATGAAATTGAAGCTTATGCTTGCCAATGGTCCGGGTGCTCTTATGAAAGTGAAATTGATGTAGATATTAAGACGCATGTAAATTATCATGCTTTTCATTCAAAGTTGAAATGTATTGGAATGAATACCAGGGGGAGAATAAAACTTCCTGTAAGTGCTTTATTTATATTTTGAATTATTTTTATTACCTGATTTACAAATCTTTAATTATATAACATTTGATAGAAATGTCGGCGTGATCCAGACTGGAAAAATATCTTGGATACTTTGCCTCCACATGAGTGTTATTGGGAAGATTGTGATGGAAAAAGTTTTACCAATTACCAATTTTATCTTTATCACGTTTTATCTCATGTTGAGAATAATCCTAGAGGTAACAATATTAAGGGTGGAATCCAATGTATGTGGAAAGATTGCAAGGGCAAATATGCTAGTTTGTATAAGCTTAGAGAGCATGTCAGAGTTCATACTAAAGAAAAAGTTATAGCTTGTCCTGACTGTGGTTCCATGTTTGCTTCCAATACCAAATTTCATGAACACTGCAAACGACAAATTCCATTAGAAGGTATGTTAAAAATCTTACAAATCGTTAGTTATTATTGATAATGAAGTATACTTTAGATATTAATTATTCTATAAAATCAAAAATATTTAAGTGGAGATTATTCTTAATTTAAAAATGATGTATGTGTTTGTTACAGTTCAAGGATTTCAGTGTTCCCATTGCAATAAATACTATCCAACTGAGTGTATATTAAGAGAACATATGAGAAATCATATTTTTCATTATAAATGTGATATGTGTGATATGAGTTGTGATTCTCCATCTGGTTTGGCAAAGCATATACTTTATAGACATTCTACAACTAGAAATTTTTCTTGCTCTATGTGTTCCCATGCTGCTAAGTCACAACAAGATTTAGATTCACACATGACTTTACATACAAATGGACCAAATTACACTTGCAATATTGAAGGCTGTTTATATTCTTGTAAAAATGCATATACATTGGATAGGTAATGGTTTAAAAAAATTAAAAGTTATATTTAAATATTTATATATAACTGAGAAAGCTTTAAAAACGTTAATGTAACTGTTTGCAGGCATGTAGAAAAAGTTCACAGATCAGAAATTCGTTGGTACTGTTGTCATGAATGTCCTATTAAATATCGAAAGAGTTATAGACTTACAAGGCATCTTATTGAAACACATCATTTGCGGTGGCTAAGTGGTCACAAAAGATTTCAGTATGTTCTTGAAGATGATGGATGTTATAGATTACAAACTGTAAGATATGAAAGTATTGATGAAAATACAAGTGATCCCAAAGAACCAGGTGCTTTAACAAATAATCAAACAAAAGTTACTACTGACGAAAAGGTAAATGTTAAAATAAAATACTTTATGCATTATATTATAATTAAAATATATTAATACAAAAATTAGCATTAGATAATTTTTTTAATTTTAGTTAAATTTTAAAATATTACAAAGTTGTAATTTTAATCCTTTATATTTTAAGGTATCCAAAGTCGCCAAAAATAATAAAGATTCTGGAAAATCATTGCCTACAATTCAAAATATTTTAATTTCAATTGACGAAATTGATGAGCATGGAAACATTATTGAAAGTAAAGTTATTGAAACTCAAGAAACAACTGAATTACCACCGTCAACAGAACCTCCTATTATATTGACGTAATAATTAATCATCTTTAATTATAAATTTTTATTTTATTAAGACGATTTGCAAAATACATTACTTTTATAATTTTCAACATCTGTTGTATCTAACAACATATTTGGTTATATAGTGATATAAAATTAAAGTAATTTTGTTACTAAGAAATACTGACGACGTAAGCAAAAAGACTTACTAGGTGATAAGTGTTAAATTTAATAAAAAGACAAAAAAGTTACAATTTTTGATATATATGAGTTTATAATATGCATTTTTATTAACAGTTCTCCTTGACATAATCAATTAATATAAAAAAACGGTATACAGATAGCTATAAAAACGTTTTTAATAAATAATTCTTAAATTGATAATTCGTTTGGGTTAATAATAATGAGTCTTAACTTATAATATCTTTTACATGCTTAAGTAATTTCTTTTTACAATTCAAAACATATGTATTAAGAACATTAAAACAAATTATTGAAAAAATATAGGAAGCATATACGTTTTACGTAGAGTTTATACGTGAATTCGTACAGTCTTCTTATAGGTATTTAAATTCTATTGTGATTTTAAAGCCGCAATGTAAATATTCACTTTCGCCTTTTGCATTTTGTTCTCCCTCTCCGTCTTCGTGGTGCGGTTGTGCGACTAGTATCTGCTTTCTTTGAAGTTCTGCTGTAGAAAAAACTCAATTAAGTAAATTTTCTATGTTAAATATTTATTTTTAATTTAACTTTTTAAAATATTTTATAAATACCTGTGAACTCTATTTACTGACACTGTGGGTTGCTTCTTTAGTTGCAAATGCTGCTGAACTAATTCAGCCAATTTTCCTTGTTGAGCTAACATTGATAAAAATGTGCAAATAAATTCATCATAGTTATGAGTTCGTCTGCAGTCGTCAATCTAGAAATAATTTTTGAATTATCATCCTGTTTTTCAATCTAAATTTGATTTATAAAAAATTAAACATACCTTATATTTATTTCGTTTATCATTCTCATCTTTTAAAGCTGTTTCACAAATACCAATTTCATGTTCTAAATTTTTTAATAGCGCTAAAAGATCTTTTGGTGCAAAAGTGTGAGGCTCGAAAATTTCTGGATATTTTGAGCATAACTTTGAATCAATTTTTTCAACCTTTTTTTCTTCTGTAACTGTATCACCATTACTTGTTTTCACTCTTGCATGAGGAATTCTCACCTCTCCAGAGAGACATACTTTTTTATTTAGTTGTGAGCTATCAGAAACAAGCCTTTTTCCATTTATATTTATGTTACCTAAGGATCTACCTATAAATTTATTGTAAAAGAATTAATTATTTTCAATAATATTTTTAATAATATACAAAAGTATAACCAGGGATGAGCACACGGTATTTGAAAATAAGTATTTTTAATACTCTTATTGAGTCAAATGCATTTAAAATATTTAACATAAAATAAATAAATTTCAAATTTTAAAAAGATTTTTAAAATGCTATACTTCAATACTGAAATTCGAAAATATTTTACAAGTATTTAAAATGCTTTTTTAAATTACAGTAATTTAAATATATTTTTTCCTATTTAAAATATTTAAAATACTCTACTTTACAGTATGTATTTTATAATTGTATTTAAAGTATTAAATACTGAATTTGCCCACCCTTGAATATAATTTATATCAAATATTTGCTTACTTAATCCATTTTCATTCTTTTCATCTCCTGCTACTTTGATCACAACAAACTTTTTGAAATCTTTAGTTGATGTAGGACTTATTTGGCCTGAATTCCAGCCCCATGCTGTACATAATAAAGTATTATGTATAATAAGGTGTCAAGGTATTTCATTTGTCATGCAATTTAAAAGTATATTTTTTTATTCACCTTGTGTTGGCGAATTGAAAGCAGAACCTATTTCAGACGAAGTGTCAGTGCTTGATGAACTGTGTGCAGGTGATGTTTGAATTTGAAGAGGTGTTGCATAGTCTAATGCACACACATTGACTACTTTTTCACTGCCACTACTAACATAAATAGAATGTATTGTTATTATTATTCTTATTATTTTCATCATAAATTGGATATTTACTTAATATAAAGTACCAAAAAACTAGTGTATTAATTAATATCAATTTAATATGCAATTACCTTGTTGAAGGTTTTGCGTTAGAACTGGAAGCTTCTTCACTTTCATCCATTGCATCCTTACATTTTTCTACACTAATAACGGGTATTAGATTTGTACCTTCAGTTTCAGTTTTTACTACAGCACTATTTTCTTCTTCAGTCTTTTCTTTTTTCTCATTTGATTTTTCTGACTTTTCATTATCAGTACTATTACTATTACTATTACTACTATTATTCTTACTGCTATGATTTTCTGAGTTACTTTGATGGGTTAATTTCACAAGTTGTTGCAAAGCTTCAAGAACTATTTGTCTGTTGGTTTTTAACATTGTCAATTTGTGAGAGATTGCAAGTCTGCGATCTGGCACAACAGCCATTAAATTAAATCTTATATCTTGCAACTGTTCTCCTGTGGAAATCCCCAAGCGATCCGTTATGACCCTCCTGAATTGCTCAGTCCACTCCTCATCTTCTTTCCAAGGACCATGATCCATTGGATAAGGTTTCAAACCATCCAATTCAAAAAGTCTTCCATTAATTGGTACATAACTAACGAAATGGAAAGCTTCTCCTGTGAATCTACCAGTAGATACACCAGCTGTGTTTTTATCTTGTCGCCTTTTTGCTTGAGGCATTGCATGAGAGTTGTGAGCACATGCTAATTCTGGTGTATTACCAATGGCCCAGCCTTTATTTTCTGGGCACATACCAGTTGTATGAAGTTTTAGTCGTGACAATGTCGTTCCGAGTTCAATGTTTGGACAATTTAATAAAACAGAAAGTAAAGCATGGGTTGCACAACTGTTTGGAACAACCTGTAAGAATCAATGCAATTATATAGATATATTTTAAAATTTTCCTTTTTAATTCTAGAAAAGCTATTGTAACATCTGCTTACTAAAGAGTCTTTCTTTTACCTGTTGTGCGAAAAATATGTTGTTGACAACATCTTCATCCTTGACGAAGCTTTCATCTTGCTCAACAACTTTACGTCGAGATCTCCTCTCCTCTATCCATCTAAATAAAAATATAAACCCATACACAGGCCCTTCGAGTGACTTTTGGAGATCATAGATTTCCTCCACTTGGACACCCTTCACTCCGAAATCCTCCAAAAGTAACGTAAACAATCCTAAAAAAGACGTTAAATTTTAAATCAGCCTCGCCAATTCATGATTAAACACAAAATTAATCCGAATCAGCTCGCAAAAATTAATCAACGCATCCAATTAGGCCAGCAGCGAGCCACTGTCACGACTAGCAATCGACTATATAGAAACAGTCGGCTCGGAGCAGTATGTTTATATTTCGTACCTGGATCGCTCTCGAGCTCTAGCCAGCCCTCGGTCAAGCGATTGATGTCAACGGGCATTTTGGAGTCATTTCCCAGTCACGGCCTCGCGCTAATAAAACCAATCATCGAAACTGACTTTTCGGCGGCACTAAACAACTTTATTCTGCCATTTCGCAAAATCAGCTGTGCGGCGTGCCATTTGTTTCTTTATTGCGCGGACAACACTGAGCTGAGCCCCCACTCCGCGCATATACTTTATTGATCACGTGACCGAAGGTCATGTGACGCATGTATATAGACAAAATTGCTCCAAAATGCGTTGAGTTATAGGAAGAAAATTCGTACGGATTCGTCCACTTGGTTGTGTAGTTTTGTTTTAAAAATAAAGATGATGGCTCATCGAACGCTCGAAGAATGAGCAATATACGCAACGACGTAATTGCTCTCGTCCAAAAAAGGGACGGTGAAAAATTTCGTGAGCTTAAAGGCGGCTTTTCAAGCGCAAGTACGGAGCAAAGTGTCAGATCAATGCGCATCGCAGCGATTCGTCCGACGATTCGCTCGTCCCATCTTATCTCGCATTTTTTCAGATAATTCCGTGATAAATGTATATATAACTGGACCGATTCTAAATAAAGAAGAGGCGCTGTGAAAACAATATACGTATTATCGGTGGAGCGAACGTCTATATAGCTACAAAGTTAAAAATTTTTCAGGCTGATACATAGAAGCCGACTCGTTTGCAAATACGTGGATTCTCTCTGCGGGGCGCTGCAGCTGTTTGCCATCCACTGTGCAGTAGGGACGAAAAATTGGACTTTTAAACGCGACAAAGGAAAGGGGAGAAGGAGAGAGCGAGGGAGAGAGAGAGAGAGAGAAAAGCAGAGAGAACACTTCCAGACATTATACTTGCAGGAAAAAAATAAAAGGCGAGCAGGAGGCCGAGCGAAATAAGGGGAGTGAGTTTTTGTTTTGCTTTTTGCCGTTCCCAATGACAAGTGCAGCAAACGTCAACTGAGTCCTACCTCGAGAGATCAGCATCGCCGAGAGTAATGGGTATTTTCTCGCGTATTTACTTTTGTTTCGAAAGCGTTTAATTAAGTGATTTATGAGATAAAACAGTTGGCTATTTATTTACTTCAAGGGCTCTGTGCTCTCACGACTTCTGGCATAGGCTTGAGAGATTTGAGAGTTTACTATATTTTTTTTACTTTCTATCTCTAACATGTTTTTGCTAGAACGAAACAGTCAATAATAGTTAAAGTTGTTGTTGAATATGTGGTAGTTTTATTGTGATATATTTTGTTGAATATCAATAAAAAGCCAGTTTGTTTTATTTTATATTGATAGAACGTATCTTCTTTTTGATTTTAATTTTGTAGTAATATTATTGCCTGTACTGAATTTATGTATATAACTGCTTTAAATTTCATAGACTCGGGAGTAGAGACTGGAAATGATTCGAATGATAGTTTAGTCGCTCAACGCGAAAATCTTGTTGCCATGACTTCTCTTGGAACTTCTGGTCAAGCACAATCCAGTGTAAATAGTGCAATTGAAGTGGTGACAAATGGGAACACATCGACTGATACCTCGGCTGAAATAATTATAACACCAGAGGCAATGGTTCCTGCCTTAACTAATACAGTGGATCCTCTTCAGAGTACACTCAATAATAGTCTGGTTACTTATAATAATGGTCTATTTGGGACAATACCCAATATGTTCGCTACTCCGTTTGTTAAATTATCACTTTGTCCAGAATTTAAGGATAAGGTATCCAGTATGGTACTATATTAAATTTGTTTATTTTAATAAAGGGTAATATACAGTGACAATTTTCAGTCTTTGAAGTTGGAATAATGTTTTGAATTCATTTTCTAACTTATGACATAATTTATTATGGTACTTTATTATTATAAATTCATTTTTAATTTATAATAATTTTTAGTTACTTAATAAAATAGGTACTTTTTTAACATTCTAAAATTATACATAATTAAACATAAAATGTTTATTAGTTATATTCAAACTTTTTTGTAAACTTGAATTTTTGACATTTTTGTTGTATATCTCCCTTGGATATAATTATATATCTATGATTTTAATTAGTTTATTGCACTTATAGGTTTTAAATTTTGGGCTTCCTCCTATATTTAATAATGATCGCGCACTACCAGCACCCACAGATATTTTAAAAACTAGTAAGTTTGAAAGTATTAGAAATTTATTTATTATTATGCAAATATCTTACAAAAAATGATTGTTATAGAATGGAAAAAGAAAACTATCCGAATTAATAGACAATCTCTATTAAAAAATCCTAGAATTGAAAAATTATTACCACGTAAAATGCGAATAGCAGCAGCAACAAATAATATTGAAATGGTACAAAGATTATTAAATGAAGGTGTTTCGCCTAATGTCGGTGACAGCCAAGGAAGATCTCCATTACATTTGGCAGCATGCAGGTATTGTATCTTTTTAATTAATTTCTTGATTAATCATATAAGACTAATTGGTATTAATTTTTTATTGATAAAATCCATTGTTAATTTTAGAGGATACACAGAAATGGTAAACCTCCTTTTGACTCATGGGGCAGATCCAAACATGCGAGACAGTATTGGTAATACTCCTCTGCATTTGGCAGCAGTTACAAGCAAAATATCAGTGGTAACTCTGCTACTCATGGCGGGTACAGACGTACTTTCATCAGACAACCATGGTCACAACCCCTTGCAACTCGCTCAAACAAAGTTGCGACTAATACAAACCTGCCAAGGTTCCGACATGAACTGCATCAAAGACGAAGTGCGCAATATTATTGGTATGCTTCTAGCCTACCTTCAGAAACAAAAGGATGCACGCGAACAAGTGGAAGCTCTAAGTAACTTTTGTTCGCGGCTTTCACTTTCCAGTACCTCTGATCAACTCCAGGATGACGTTAGGAGTCTACTCGCCAATATAGATTCGCTTAGTCTGACGAACTAACTCGTAAAAATAATTTTTCGTATATAGTAACACAAGTACGTCGGCTAGCTTATCACGATGAATTCGAAGAAGGAAACTTGTCGACAAGTTTGAAAGGCTTGAAATTCTTTACCCTTTTTAATATATAAATATCTTCATAACGCTGATAGATGTTAAAAAATTTCTTAAAACGCTATTAATTTTTCAATCTACGAATTTTATATTACATAATTTACTCTTGTTTATGCACGAATTTTGCCATCATTTATACAATTATTGTATATAATAGTTTCTTATACTGAAGTAGGAGTTTTAAGAAATAAATGCATAAACAATGTAAATAACGTTTTTTAATTTTTAAATTTTAATACAAAGCTTAGAATTTTTTTTTTTTTCAAATAAAATTTGTCACGTACATTTTAACCATTGTATATAGCTTGCAGTGGTAAACATCAAATTATAAAATGAAAAGCATTTTTTGACAAAAATATAGACAACATTTATAATAAACAGAATGTGTGCTAATTATTTTTTCTTTAATATTTCCCTCTTAAATATATATATACATATTACAATTTCTCGTATAAAAAATTGATATAATATTACAGCATTCGCAACATTTTCAAATACAATGATTGTGCACTGAGAAAAAATATGGTTGATCAACAGAATATTTTGTTAAAATACCTCTATGAAATACTTTGTTATTTTAACTGAATATTTAATTATTTAGCAGTCTAATAATTAATATGATCAACAAATCTGATAATTTGCCGAAGTGTATTTGAATTAACAGAAAGAATCAAGAATTCTATTTTAAATCAATGAAATATTCAGTCCAGGTATATCTATAAAATTTCTATTGAATCAAACAAACTGTTTTTCTCAGTGTGACTAAAATAGATTGTTACTCATTAATTTCTCTATAACTAAAACTTAAGCTCATTCAGTGTAAACCCTAAATAGTCTCTAAAGTCTCAATCATCCAAAAACAGATAACAAAAAATATTATCAAATTAATATGTATATTTTCATTAATCTATCTACAATTTTTAAGCTCTATGTATATAAATAAATTGCATAAAAATATTTGTAACTTCAATTTTGACGTAAGATCACAGAACATCTTGATTTGTGCCAAATAAGCAGTGGCTAGAAGACCGTTGACGTACTATCTAATAAGTATTTAAAATTTAAATTTTTAGATGAAATTTAAAAACGTATTTTCTATACTACTAGCTAAACGCATCTCTGTCATTTTTACAGAGAAATTCTATGATTGGCATGTATAAAGTTTAAATTTTCTACTAGTTTGGTAAATCATCTTTACGCCATTAATGGCACAAACTATACTGGCTTAAAATTGTATTAAAAAAATGTATTATCAAATTTTATTTGATCGTCTTGTTTTATTAAAATTATTGAAGGATAAATCATAAATAATTATTAAGTTTAACACTTTTTCTATAGAAATGAATAATAATATAACAAGATTAACAATATAGATAAAAATAAATTACAATTTCATATAGTATAATACATGCCAATATATGTACAAATTTTGAATAGCCAAAAAATGGGATTATAATCTATAAAGAAATCAGCCTTAATAAGAAAATGAGCTTTTTTGCCTAGCGGGGCGAAAGTACCACTTTTCCTCACGATGCCCGATTAAAAAAGTTGTAATTTCGACCTCGCTAGGCAAAAAAATAGTATACACA
>JAPYZB010002776.1:0-11809 GCA_030522745.1 Eupelmus kiefferi
TCAACATCCACGCAATTAATATTATTTTCCAATTTATCAAAGTGTTTATAGATAGGGACAGATTTCCTTGATGTTTACTAATACGTACTTTTACCTTAACGGCAGAAGGTCGTCATATTGTTTCTCGTAGAGATTTATATTAGAATAAAGTTTGTGTTAATAATATAAATTTAATTTCGTACATTTTTTTCTGTCTCCTTAATTAATTATGCTAACAAAATTTGTTAAAATAATATTTAATCCACTATCTACAATTATTCAAGTTTTGATCACTTGATTTTAAAATAAAATATATTAATTTTAAATCCTATTTAATATTTTATCTGTTATGAATCGTTTTAAAAATTTGTAATAATAAATTCAACTCGTCAATGATTCTCTATGTAATCATTTGTCCAACGTTATTAGACATTACGAAATCATGGATTAACTATTAATAACCAATGTAAATAATAAGCAGTAACCAACTGACTCGCTACTAGTAAATATTCTTTCGCCCGTATCTAAATCCACTCTGGATTAATTATTAAGACGCGGTACTATCTACAAAGATTTCTTTTTCTCAGTGTATATTTTATATTCTTTCTAGATATTTTTATTTTTTGTATCTTGTAGACTTTTGAAATCCGACGAAGTCACTTAAAAATTTAAGATGTACCTATACTATTTACTCTCTTGTAAGACCCACACAAATAATAACTAATTTCTCAAATCATTATCTTTACATACATTTAAACCAATTATTTTTTTAATGCAAAAATATTGAACCTCGACAAGCAAACGCAATTTTTCTCGCTCTTACCGATCATCGCGAGCATAAACGTTAACTCTTTCAGTCATCTATACCGCTCATAAAATCAGCACAGAACCGCGCGCGCAGAGGATTTGCCGACGAAATTTATGGCATCGAAAAGGCATTAAGATACCGCAACGTGGCGGTCGCTCATATTATCCGCAATAGAAATGCAGAATGCTACCCGAGAGCAGCTCGAACAGACGCATTCTTTCATTCTCCTTATCAGCCTTATCGCTCTCTTATATTTTCGAGCCGAAACGCTCGCTCTGGCTTTCCTCTCTTTATTTACGAGTATAAATTCGTCTCGAGAGCTGCCAATAGACACGGCCGCGAGGCCACCCCGGCGCTGGCTGGCTCGCGAGTACATCCTTCTCGTTTTTTATTCGCGCGGGTGGCGAGCCGAGTCCTATCGACAGCCGACCTCGGCGCAGGCTGCGAGCCGAGGTTCTCGCGCGCGCCGAGTTCACAGCGGGATGTCGCTCCCCCGCGAGAGCTCGAGCAGCTTCGTCTTCTTGGCGCTTTTGCTTTTTTTTTCTTTTTTTTTTTAGACTGGGTTCAGCTTATTTTTAGCGAGAAATTTATTTAGTATTTGAGAGGATTCTTTTGGGTTGTAGGGTGTGGGTGAAGTATATGTGTGATGTTGTTTAGGTACTTGGATGGTTCTGCAATGTTAGCTGATAAGTCTAGATTTTATGATTCGTATATGAGTACGTGTACTGCAGAGCAAATTGTGACAATTAGTAGATACAGTTTATATGTTATTTTCATGAAAATATCCTCGCTTTGCTCGGACAGAAACGACCCTCGAGAATAATATGCGACTTTACTCATTTGGTGCATAATGTATACTATTATTATTTGATAATTTCATGATGTAATTATATTAATTGACTTATGTGCCCTTTCAATTTTCAGACCCCCAGTTCGAACATCGTTTTAAGTTATATTATTTAATTTTATTAATTTTTTTATTTTTACATGTTTCAAAAATCATTCATCAAAAAATTTGTTTCGAGTTGCCTCAATAAGACAAAACATTTTTGAATACAAATTTTGAATACTTGACAATGATTGTACATAAAAGATTTTATATAATAAAACTAAAGTTTTACATCTGAAATCTATGCAATTAAATCTAATTAATTAAACTTTGTATACATATATTCTCTGTATATCTCATTTGATCAATTACGACTGAACAGAAACGTACATCATGTTTATTAGGAATTGTAAGCGCTGCGTCTATTTACCTCTATATGGTCAACTAGCCCCGCTCTTTTATAAAAAAATTTAGAATTCAACAAGAACGATATATTTTATTTTACAAAATGCTAATTCTTTTAGACTGTATAATTTATTTACATTTGTATAAATAAAGTAGAAAAATTATTTCACTTGCGTAATTTTATTTAACAATAAATAAATAAGATTTTTTTTGTATTTGTAAAAAAAAAATTTTATGATTGAAGAAAAAATGTAAAAAGTATGCTTAGTTATCAAAACGTTTTATATTACATATTAAATAATATTAAAAAATAATTTTATAAAAAAAAATTAAATAAATCCAAAAATCTTAAAGTTAATTGTGTGAGCTGGTCCATTCGCTGGATATAAATCATAAAGAGCCCAGAGAAACGCGAGAGGGAAATGCAACAACGAAGATTCGCATGGTAATAATTTACGAGCCTTTTCCAAGGAGTGATATATCTTCATTTATACGTGCGAGCTCTGTAAATAAATCTGCCTAGACACGTTTTCTATATTTCCGCAGCTTTCGCTACTGTGAGAACTAGTTTCACGCTGAGTTTTTTTAGTTTTTATTAAATCACACTCAAAACCGTTTTGCTAATTGACATAATTTAGGAACAATTTTATCCCTGTTTACATTTTTAAAGTCTTAATCTTCCAGGTATTTGTAAATTTATTTTTATTTTGTTTATACTAAATGTTTTATAACTTCAACATTATTTAAGCAAGATTACGTTAACTTAGTAGAGCAGAATAAGAAAATCTAAAACATTTATAATGATTTCTATAGTATATTTAATTAAAAAATATAATTTCCTGAGTAGATACTGATAAAAGTGCAGCAGTAAGAGTCGAGCGCGAATGTTTGTGCGTGCGCGCGCGCGCGCGTGTGTGTGTGTGTGTGTGTGTGTGTATGTGCGTGTGTGCGCGCATGTGTGTGTGTATGGGTGTGTGGTTGCGCTTGCACTTTATTCGCTTGAATAACCTGTAAAATGACGATCTATTATTTTGTTGGTGTAACTAGTAAATATAGTAGTTCGATGATGGCAGGAACACCACAGATAGATTCTGTAATATTCTGTAGCATTTTGAAATATTATTTATCATAAGAAAGCATCGTAAGAAACAAAACATTCAGTCTTGTGTACATTTTTTTTCGTCATAATTAAAATCTACTTTTCTTCATCCTAATAACATTATCTATTACTCAGACTGAAACTCTGATTCAAGGCAGACGAGCTCAAAGCAAGCCGCTAATTCCGAGGCGAACCCTGTCCATCATCGACTCTTTAACTTGGTTGCGTCGGCGATGCCTCACAGGCAGCCTCACTCCTCCACAAGGCGCGTTTATTATTTTAGCACGTGTCGCGATTAGTCACCTCCTAATAGCTGTTTCCTCGGCCGACTTAGTGCCCCCGCCGCCGACACCTGCTGAGCGATTTTTCGTGTATGGCCCCAGCCGCACTCGAGCGGCTCAAAGCACGCCGAGAGACAGAAGATGATTTGACAGTTTCGTCGACACGAAGCGTCCGCAGGCGCCGGAGGACTCCGGGGAATATCGAATATTATAGCGCCTAAAAAAATATTTTGACGCGCGCGACGGCTGTTGTTCGGGGCCCCGCAGTCAGCAGCATTGTGCGCAACGAGTTGCGCGGGCGTGTAAAAGCCCCTTTACGAGTTAATCGCCTGTTTTCACAAGATCCGCCGATTTTCGACTCAGATAGGGCAGGCCCGTGACCCGAATTTTTCCGACTTTTACGTGGGCTTCTTATGTACTTTCGAAGCTTTATTTTCTTTTTCTATTCTGTTCTAAATTTGCTTTTTGCATCCTTGCAGGTATTTATTTTTATTTTTCGCTCTTTGCCGATCCTCTGGGTGTATTCGTTTACGCTGATTTCGGATTTTCGGGGTAAGCTAAGTCCGTATGATCGGTTATTTTCTTGTATAAGCATTAAGAACTCGCTTTACTTTTACGTTATTCACACATTTCATCTTCAATACTTGATCCTTGGCATCCGAAACATGAATATTTTTTAAAAGATAAAAATAATTATTTGTATTCATAATTAAATTAAATGGTAGGAGTGTGAGCATTATATGTATGTGTACTTAAGTTTTATTTACAAGTAAGAAGAAATTTCCATTAAAGTACCAAAATTCTTAACATCACCAATTTAGAAAATTAGTGATTGATGGAAATCAACTTCTTTTGGGTAACTACTGCTGATTAGTTCAAAAAACTGTTAAAGAAAGAGAAAAAAATAGATAAATCACAATTATTTTGAAGAAAAAAGTATGGTTAGAAAGTGAAATAAAAAATTAAAAAATCATAAAAAAGGGGAAAGGTTACAAAGGTTATTGTTCTTACCCAATATTTAGCCACCTAGTGGATTATATACACAATGACACACTACGTCTATTTTACTTTATGTCGAATTTTACTTCGTCATTTTCTGCATTTGTTCTTGTTCTTTTTTTCGGGCAGATTCTTTTAAAGTACTTTACAAAAATTTTCTTACAGAAGATACATTTATTTTTCCACATAAATAATTCTTTCGATTGTAATATTGTGTTTATCCCAGTCAAGTAAACAAAATTAACATGTAACTCACAGAAATTTGGTTTTAAGTATATATCATCAGTACGCAGCGTATTATTTTTTAAAAGTAATGAGAGAAAAGAGTCTGATGCTTCATATAAGGTAATTATAGTTTCCATTACAAAGTATTGAATTCATTAGTAACAGTTAGAACACTTTCGTGACTACGATACCGTAGAAAATGCGAAAAGAACTCAGCAGAGAGAATAATTATCACATTTTTTAAATTCTATTTAAGCTCCTATCAGCAATGGATCGCAAACTGCTCGCTGTGAAGAAGAAAAAATTCTCCGGCATTTAACATTAAATAATATCGGCAATTAAAAATTGTATAAGATACGTCTTACGTAATTTATTGTCACTTAGTAACTTCATTAATAAAAGATGAATTCTGAAATTTAATTAGTTACATTTCTAATTACACGATCCATTTCCGCTACACTTGAACATATCACATCAAATTGTTTTTCGAGAAATAAATTTAACGTCACCAGCTTAAACGAATTTCAAATTAATTCTTTGTATAAAATCATCATACCCTGATAACTCATATCATTTCACTTTCCCAAATTGTACGAGCCGGCTCTCCTTAATTTCACGCACGTCAAGAAACCATCCAAAAAAAGCCCGACCACTCCGTAAACGCAGAGGCCAATTAGTTACGAAAAAATTTTTTACGAAAAAGAAAACGGTAGCCGGAGAAACGCTAGAAAAGCGCCAACGGAACCCTTTGAGAAGATCGGTATCAAAGGAAAAGCTTCCGGGAAGCGGCTATCTCTTGCACTCGCGCCGCTGCCTCTGCTCTCTCTTTCCCTCTCGAGAGCTAGCTGCAGCTCCGAAATCCATCTTCTCTCTCCCCACGGTATGCGTACATATGCGCATGACGTTCCCCTGGTTTATCGACGCCGAGCGATCTCCAGTGCGCGCGCGCGCATCACCGAAATAGCCGCAGAGAGCGGGCCGATAGTCCGGTTTAAATAGCCCGCGCGCGCCCTTATCTGGTTGGAATTTAACGAGCTTGCCTCTGGCGCGGTGTTAGGCGAGGAAAAATGTCGATGTTGTGGGTAATTGGCGGGTTATGGGTTGTTAGTGTATGAAATTTGACTGCTGGATGGGTATTTCAGAAGGCAGTGTTCATGTAATATCGTGACAATATTGTAAACTTAATAGAAGATAGATTTCAGTATATTTCATGAAATTCCGTGATGATTTCAGTACCTATCTTAACAAAGTCATGTTCTCAAACATGAAATCCAATTCAAGACCGATCACACACGCGCACTCACTCAATTGCAACACATAAGTCCGTTCACACACGGAGCGCACGAAATTTCAAAGAAAAAGCCAGCAGCTCATACCCACTCCCGCGAGAAAACAAGACCCACAGTCCGTCCACAACAAATACCCACGGTCCAGCTCGCGCTCCTAAAACACAAGCGCGGCGAGAAAATGAAGCGCGAGCGCTACCTAAAACACTGGTCAACGCTTTGGAGAGAAGAAGGTCGTCAGAAGGAGCGTGCGACTTCCCACGGCGGGGCTTTACTACCTTGGCCCGTATAAAATTCCAGGCCTCCTCTTCTCTCTCTCTCGATGTGTGTATACACAGGCGCGTATTCCCGGGGACTCGAAAAACGGATGGTCACCGGCTGAAGGAGGGAGATGAGAAAAGACACGAGCTTTTATCTTTTATATTAAGCACCTTTCGGCCGCGGCGCGAGCGCTTCTTCGAACTCGCTTTATGGCCGAGGTTATGCTCGTCCCGGAGGAGCGAGAAGTGGATGTGAGAGTACGATCCGGAGTTGAGGCTCGCTGAGGGAAGGCTCGCTTTTGCACCGAGAGGTTTTTTCGCGCGGATGAGTACAGGTGTGGGGTAAGCAGATGCAGTTGCGATCGTCTCGTTTTTGAGCTAATTATTCGCTTGATGATTTCACGCGAGTCGCCAAGTCAGAAAGCTTGTAAAATGATACTGGTACGTTTACGACATTTATGTCACCTTGTTTAATATTTACGAAATTTATGCCAAAAAATTTAAAAAAAGAATACTCGTGTAGATATTTAAGCTAAACGCATCTATGAGTGCAGTCACTCGTTTAAACTTCCAAGTTCTAAGTCTGCACACGACTAGACTACTAGCTGCAAGTGTACATAAGTCTGAACGCGAGAACGCCTGCATGCGTGAGCTGCCGCCTGCATACGCGCTCGTAGACGGTCGGCAGATAAGCCAGAAAATGAATAATAAAACGTGATATTTGTTGCATCGCGCGTAATCTCCGGGGATCTTAATGCGTTACGTAATGCTCACATATATTCGTTTGAACGCGCGGAGGCATTCCGCTCTCTCTCTCTCTCTCTCTCTCTCTCTCTCTCTCTCTCTCTCTCTCTTTCTCTTTCTCTCTGTGGTGAGCTCGTTCCCCTCTCTTTCCCTGCCAGCAAGTCGCACAGGTGCGATCACCGATCTTCACAAAGTTCAATCCTCCTTGAATGGTTCGAACCTTTGAAGGACGCTGATTGACTTGTTGTGATGGACAGAACGGCTAGTGATTTTAACGTTAAATTATTTTTAGCATTTTATACAGAAGTTATTTTGCGAGGAACTGATTATTGCTTTTTAGAGACCTTCAGACAATTTCGAACGATAGTGATATCTGAGCAAATCACTGTGGCGGGTTTATTAATTTTTTAAATGTTTAGCAATGAGGTTAACATAATTGAAAGAAAAAGAACTAATGAGATTAAAATAATCCAATAATTTCAAAAAATTTGACCCGATAATGTTTCTGCCGAGACTTCTGTTAAAGAAGCTTTTGTGATGCATGAATAGACCGAATAATTTTAATGAGCACGATATCAAATAACATTGATATAAATTACAAAAAAGAATTTGATATTTTGGACATTCAATAATATTATTTACTTTCAACAAATGAGCTATTTTAAAAATATTCTGAGAAATGAACGTGCAAGAGTGCAGTACAATTTGAATGATAGCATAAACATATGCAACTAGGAACGAACTAATCAATTCTATTCTTATCTGACCTGCGTAACTGTAAATTTCTCAGTCATGTTTTTGACGGGAATTTGCAGGTGCACTTGTTGATCTTATAATAGATTTCAGTGTATCTCCGTATGCCTTGATTCTGATGAACTTAAATTACGCGCTTTGCCGGCCGACGATGTACGATTAACTCAATTTTATGAATTTCAAATGCCTAGTTCTGAGTTTTGAGAAGGATGTCGAGGAAAATGTTTCGGTATACTTAGAAGGAGAAGGATTAGAGATTTTAATTTATTATACGCGGTGTTTTCTGATTCTCAATAAAAGAGTGCGATGAAATGATGGTTTTTAAATTTAGCTTTCATAACTTATTACGGTACGTAAATAGATAAATAAGGCATGTTTTTTTGAATCTTCTCCTTTTTTCAATTTTTTTTTTCTTTCTACTGAAACCAAGATTTTTATCAATTAATTAATCGAAATAAGCAATTAAATAAGTGTTTATGTAAATGCGTCAAAATAAAAACAATTCCTTTAAAAAATCTTTCTCAGTACACTTGCATATAAAAAATGATCACAGCAAAGATTACCAAAATTATACAATATCAATCCAGTTACATCAACTAACTCATCTCATCCGAACCAAAAGCCATAAATAAAACAAAGCAAACACCGCCTGAGGCCACCTCCGCAATCCAGCAAACACCCCAACGAAATGCGCAAAGCGCGCATCCTCCTCAAGATTTCCTCGTTTCTCCCGTCATTTTTTATCGTCCACTTACCGCTCTCGGGCCCGCGGCTCATTTTTTCCTATTTCGCTCGTATTCTCCGTCCCTCATTCGAAGCCAGCTCGCCGTGACGCTCGGCTACCCCATTCATAATGCATGAATTATTATGTACCTGGATATGGTAATTAACGTTTTGCCGGATAAGGGCGGTAATCCGATTCTGAAGGACCTCGAGCATTACAAGGATGACTTGAATATATATGCGCGAGCGGGGAAGGAAAAAAGCCAGCGAGTCATCCTCCGCGGCTTATTTATGTATGCGCGAGGAAATAATCGCTCCTCTCTTTTCTAGCCGCGCGCAGCGAGAGAGCCAGAAAATTACTCGACTTCTGTCAACCTGCCTACCGGGCTTCTTTTTACGAGCGATGGCCAGATTAGAAGAAGCGCGCGCTTTCCTCCTGGATATATCTTGATTTTACGGATCGGGATAGATAAGCCGGCGGGGCCCCGCGTGTGAAAAAAGGGAGGCGAGCCGCGCGTTAATCGAGTCAAGTGGATACCCACTATTTTTCCTAATTGACGCGCGAGCCGGCCATTCGCTTTTTCAGAAACGCTCGTTTATAAAACGCGTCGGGCAGTGAAAAAGCGAATTCGCGATACGCCTCGTTCTATTACCCCGGGCTTGTATGAAGACGCGGCGACTTTTACGATTCTATATTCGTATAAAACAAAAACCTATACGCTCTTCCCACTCTCTGTGTGTCAGCATCTCAGCGCGCAGGCATTTGTATGCAGAAGGGGCCCAGGCGTAATGTGTAATTCGAATTCCTATTTTACTGGCCGAGCTGAGCGGCAAGTGCAGCGGACATTAGAGAAGAGCCGAGCGTATGCTAAGAAGGGCCCCAGAGTGAAACTGAAAACGAGCGTGATAAACATGTCAGTTGGCCGAGCGACCCCCTGCGGCTCGGCCAGGGTCCCCTGCTGGAGTTTGATGCCCCCGAGTTTCTCGCGCCCTTTTTCATGGCTCTTTTTTTTTATTTTTGCGTTTCTCGCTCTCTTTTGAATGTTGGGAGGCGAGTTTTTTTCGCGAGGCGAGGATACGTCAAATGCGTTTGTATAGGCGGAGGTGTCCTTGCCGTCGGGAGGAGTCAGCGGCGTGATAAAACGCGAAGTTTACGCGTACTCTCGTTTATGGCGTTGCGAGGGTATAACAGTTTGCGTATACATTTTATCATTGAACAAGTTTGACTTTTCGAGGTTATTTTTTGTTGGAGTGGTCGTTTGGACTTTCTTAGGATTTTCGAAACGGGAAGATTAAATTTAATGCTGGCGTTACTTTTTGAATTGCGCGCGGTTTTTTGGGGTCGTTTTTTCAAATAAATTGGCTGATTTTGAAACATGATAATGTGTAATGGTGATGATATTTGTAAGGTATACGTGTCCATTTTCGTTTAATAATTCTTGAATGAACGCTTAAATAATATAAAAATTAATAAAAAGTATACAGACTAAGGATGTAAGCTTAGCTAATAAAATTGTTTTGCATCGAAAAGTTGTTTTTTTTTCTGTGCACTGAGAAAAAGGATCCCTTGTAGTTAAGAATCTTTCTTAACAGTTAAGAAATAAGGGATTTGACGGGACTAATTCAGATGTCTTAACTGTTAAGAAACCATATACTTGGATTCACGAATGAATTCTCAACAGTTAATGAGTCATGACAAAATAACAACAGGCAAACATAACCTAAAAAGCTACTGTTTTCGTATAGGGAAACTTCTTTAATAATCAAGTATCTAATTCATATATTTATACTTTTAAAAGTATCTAATAACTCTGAAAAACCCCATTCGTTCAAAACTTGCTCCATTTTACGAGATCTCTCGCCTGTTTCGTGCTTCGAGTGTCGGTTTTCGTGTAGTAGTGTAGCAGCGTCAAAATTCGCACTTAAAGGAATCCTATCTTAATAGTTAAGAAATGCGATTTAAATATCAAGAACCATATATTTAATACAAAGAATACTCATTTTTGGTACGCCAAGTGCATCATTTCTTAACTATAAGGGATCCTTTTTCTCAGTGCACCGCGCAGCCTCGCTCTCCAATATGTTCATTCGACGCATAGGCGGCTTACATATCCCGGCCTCGGATTTACGTCCCCTTACTAAATCATTCCTCCGGGCCACGTGAGAGCCTCCTGCACGCATTAGTACCCATACATATATATCCCAGCCGCACGTATATATATGTGTGTGTGTGTGCTTCCCTCTAACGCGACCTTTTAACACTGCTCTGCGCGCGCTGCACTTGATACCTATACCTGGATACACATGCACGTGTATGCACTGCGCTCGGATAATTCACTAATCCGTGCGTTCTAATGCATATATACCTATATGCGTGCGCGCGAGCGCTTGATCCTTTAATAGCGAATCTTACACCGGCGAATTTCGCGCCTGTATAGTGTATATCTATATTCACCGGATTTTCGAGGCCTTGTTTAAATACAGCGAATCAGTTTAGTTCCCGATAAAGTGACTATACCGGTGATTAGTTATATTTTAACGACCGACTGCGCAAGCTACTGTCTCCCTACGAGCTTTAAAAGCTCCCCATCAAACATAAGCCACTATCCACCTTCTTTATTTAACCACCACCCCTCAGAAGCTCGCTTATGTACAGCCCGAGTTCCACTGCACGTGCAGTGTACCTAGGTCCTTCCAGCCGCCCGGCTCGCATCCGTCTCCGTATGTATACGTATCTGCAAACGGCCGCTGCATAAATCAGAGTGTGTACAGTAGGAAGCCAGGGTATATACAGCTCGGCGGCGCTCGGCGCATAATATAAATTAGCGTAACGAGCGATTCTTCAGCATTTGATCAATCCGTCCTTTGTTCGCGCCCGCGCGAGCCCGAGAGGCTATCCCGATGACTTTTCATTGCTCATTAAAGAGCGAGCGCGCAAGCCGATCGATCTGGCAATTAGTCCCGCTGAATTATTCGCCTCCCGCTGAATTATTCGCCCCGCTGCGCTTAATTAGCCTCGTAGATTTCTTGGCGACGCAGGGAGATGTGGAAAAATTGAGGAGAGTGGTTTAGGTTTGGTTGCGGAGGATACGGATGTGAGTGCGATATAGTCTTCGCGAGAGAAGATTTTGGTTTTTATGTTTGACTGATTGTTTAATTGCGGCTGCGATCGATCGGTTAGAACTTTAGATTTCAATTACATCGGTGAGTTATAACGGAAAAAAATACGAGGACTTTTGGATTGTGAGGGAGAAAAATAGCGCATACATAAATCGATCGTTCGCGAGGGAGAGAAAGACAGATCGAGCGCGTCTGTCAAATTTCAATAAAGTTTAAAACCGAGCACACGTGCAGAGCCCCCTGGCTCCTCGTAATTTCACAGATTATTAATTTCCGTAATTTACAAGCCCACAGCGCA
>JAPYZB010002777.1:0-11370 GCA_030522745.1 Eupelmus kiefferi
TCTCGCGTCTGATTTTCTAAATGTGTGATATAGCCCGGCCAAGCAGGCCGCGGCGGCTATTCAGTGCCAGTGTCCATTGTTTATCCGCGCCGCATTAGCGCGGACAAGCAGCGTGTGTGTATCTGTGTGTGTGTAGTGCAAGCCCAGAGAGTGGAGTGCGTGGGAGGCCGACTTTGAATACGTAAACAAAAGTGTCTAGTGTAGAAAGAGCGCGTGTGCTCTCTCGATACTTTGGAGAATACGAGTCCTTGGATATATACGCACGCGCTCTTCGGAGAAAATCGATGTGTGGTGTGCTGCGAGAGCGAGAGAAGCAGAAACAGAGAGCCAGCGAGTAAATTGTGATAGGGTAGTGCGCGCGAGGAAAGGGGTATAAATAAATAGGCGAAGGAGAGAAGAAGCGGAGAGAAGAGAGCCGGAAAGCAGAGAGTCGGAGGAAACACGAGCTTGCAGCTTATTACCGAGCCAGTGTACATACGAGTCGTTTTATTTACCCTGGCCGGCATCCCACATACACACGCGAGCCAGCGCCAGGGCTTATGTAATACCAAGCCGCGGCGACGGCGCGCGCGCGTCGGGGGAATAAATAAAGTAACGATCTGTCTCTTTCTTTCTCTCTCTCTAGCGTCCCCCGCTGGAGGGAAAGAAGAAAAAAAACTATATTCCAGGGCGCGACAAAGGAGCTCGCTCGCCGGGGAGAGAGAGAAATGCTCGGAGGAGAAAAACAATAGCAAGGGCCGAGGCCGAAAAATCTGGAAATCCAATAAAGGGAAGCGGCAGAGCGCGCGTTAAAACGATCTCCCGGAGAAATAAATTTAAACGATATAGAGGTATATAGAGAGGCTCTTGGAAAGGTTCTTCGAGGCGTCCTTGAGCGAAAGGGAAAGAGCGCCGAGGGGTGGCGGGGAGAGGTAGTAGAAAGGGAAGAGACAATAAGAGAGCCTCGAGTAAGTAGTAAGAGAGATAGAGAGCCAAGCGAGCGCTGGCTGCGCCATGCGCGCCGTCGATCGGAATCGTCGGGAAGGAGTAGGCAGCAGCTGTAGCAGCTGTAGCCGGCCTCGCTCGCCGGAAGTGGAAACGAGAGCGGCGATACGTGCTCTGGATAAGGCTCTGAGCCGGCTTTCTTAAAAAGGAGCCGAAGAGGGGGCCCAGGAGTAGTCGCGCGCCTGCCGGAATCCTCGGATTGTTATATTATGGTAGATGCTGGATGCTCGCGTAAGTCGGGAAGGTCGAGAAGCAGCAGCCGGAGCAGCAGCATCAGACAGCGACAAAGCAAGAGTTACCTGGATTTGGTTAGCCCAGCCGAGAGCTACACAGATCTGAAGAGCCTGCACAAGAAGCACTGCAAGAAGTATTTCTGCGTCTGCAAGAAGCACGTGGTTAGCGAGATATGCGTCAACGAGACGCGCAAGCTCTACTGGTTCAACAGCCGTAGCGTCGAGGAGAAGCTGAGCCAGGGCTACGGCGAGGGCTACTACAACAAGCTACTGCGCATCGTTAATTCGGCGTTGCACAACTGGGTGACCAGGTACATTGACGGGCTAGGGCTGCCTAGTCTGGCCGCACTCAATAGCGAGGAGGCAGCCGAGGCAGACGGAGGCGAGAGCAGCGCTAAGAAGCCGGCGGCACCGCTCAAGAAGATGTTCAAGATCAACGGCAGCGCCAAGGGCAACATGAAGCTGCTCAAGGAGGGCTGCTACTGCCACTATCATCCGCACATCACCGCGGACGTCTGCAATGCCGACTTTCTTAGGAGAGTCGTAAGTAGGGATAACGAGATCGGGATTGACGAGAATGACGATTTAGACGCGTTGACGCCTGGATGGATGGTATATGCTTTATTTACGCTTCTCTGCGCCTCTGCTACTCCTTCCGCTCCCATCCTTGCTCTTTCCCTCGCTCTCTGCCTTTTTTTCTGACTTTGCTTTCTTTTTTCCTATTTTCTTTCTCTCTCTTCGACCTCTTTTTACCGCCCCGCTCTCTTCTTGCTTTCGCCATGTATATAGCAGCACGACCCACTGCTATGCTTCTTCTTTGATTTATGTTTCTTCTTGTGTAAACGCGAGGCGCTCCGAGATGAGAGGCGAACTAGTTGGAGATCAGACTGAATAAGATTTAGGGTTTCGCGGAAGTGAAAGTGAGTTAATGAATTTATTTGTCTTTCCTATAAGAACGGCAAACATCAGCTTCTTGTTTTGCGAATAAGCCAAGAGGGAAAATACATACTTTAGAAGGAGGGAATGATTATATTTTGCTCGACCATTAATTTTGATAAAGTTCTAGCTCGCAACTGAAATATACTTAAATGCTGCGGGAAAACTTTTATACACAATGAATTATTTTTCTAAATTTTAATTAAAGTTACTCTCTAAATTTAAATCCATAGAAATCAACTAATTTTTAGGGAATGCTCACTGTTTCTAACAAAGTAATTTTGGTAATATTTGCGTTAGCGTATTATGATGTTAATTTTCTAATTATGATATTTCAATAAACGTTTTTGAACGTGTATTTGTAAAGTTATAAAATGTTTTCTGCTTATTTTACAATAAAAGCTGGCAATTATTTTCTTATAATTTTATTTTTTTAAACAAGTTTTAATTTTTCATCACTTCGCGGAAGTCAAATTACAAAAGTAATATACTTTTTTTTATGTACACGCTGATGCACACATATTCATATACGCACAAACCCGCACATGAGTTCACTAATTCGGTACTCTCACAACTTAAATATAAGTGGCAAATTCCGCTAACTGTTCAGTAAAAATAATCTCATCAAAGAAACATTCATGTATCCAGTAATTAATCGGTGGAAAAACTAATTATCGGTTTAAATTAAGAGGATAAACTATTAGAGTTATTAATAAAATTCATGTAATTTTTTTTCTATAAATATTGCAAGCATATAATGTTGCGCAATGTTGTGTAAGTTTGAGATTCGTATGTGGTGGAACACCTAAAAAATAAAAATATATATTCCTGATATCGGCTTACATGCGTCTTTTCTTAATTATTATAGAATTGGAAAGGATAATGTTTTCCCTCTTAACAACAGTTCTGTTTCCGTTTAATTACGTGTATTTATGAAACAATGTAATTTCGATTGCAAATTAAAATAAATTTTAAAAGTTTCTAAATGAGAATTTTGTTAAACAATTTTGGTACCTTATTGTTGAGTTTGGACCATTTTCTTTAATAGATGTTCCTTTCAAAATGGCTACGTTAAAAAGTATCTAAAACTTTATTTAATTTAAAAAAGGATTAGGTCATCCTGAATTTCTGTTGCAGAAAAAATATTTATTTGACATTTTAATTTTAACGTACTTCTATCCTCATTTTTAAATCTCTAACAAAGAGTAAAAAATGGGAGAACAAAAATTAAAAATTTCCTTTCATAAAAAGAACTGTTTTAAACTAAAGTATTCACAAAATTAGGTCACAATCTCAGTCAATGTGTCCTGAAATTGATTTTTTAGTTTTTTATTTTAGTTAATTTACTTTAGATAATTTACTATTATTTACTTTTAAGAAGCAATTATTTTTATTAAGAAAATATTAAAAATGTCCATAATTTGATATTACTGAAGCGTTGACGCAAACTGCTGCAGCTTTCTTTATATTTTAGTATCTAAAATAATAATGAAAATTTGAGCAAAATCCGTAATCCGAAAGGTCTAAACTTTTTTTAGAAGATCGATAATAATATGTAGATTATTAATCAGAACTTATTAAACATTAAACAGTTTCTTTTCAATGATTCTTTGTCATTATTTTTTTAAAAATTTCTTTGTAAACAAATAATAATTATATTGATAGCAGAACTGATTTTATTACTAAACGGATATTAGATCATATGATTTATTGATCATCGTAAAACACCAAATCTTATTCAGTTTATCTGTAACTAATAGTTCTTCCGAGTGTAAAATACTTTTTTCTTCTTTACTACCTTTATAACTGCTTTACTATAAAGTATTAAATCTTCTTGGTAAAAGCCATAAACTTTACGTACAATAAAAACTAGAAAGTTATTCACTAAATTTTGAATAAAAACATACTTTTTGAAATTGTATATAAAATCATATAAAATTTTAGATTCATTTTAAAATATAAATTTAAGTGTAACGTTAAATCGCGTAAAGTGTTGAAGTGTCTTACTTAAATTAATTGTATAATAAATACTATATCATTAATGTAATTGAAACCAATGCAGATAATGAAATCGGGAGAATAGTATTAAAGTGGATGTCGTCCGAAAGCAAATGGTAAAATACGACGCGTGTAAATTTGTATTATTACCCCATAAATGTGATCGTAGAATGGACTATAACTGTTCAACAGTAACCACATTTGGGGCGGGTATTAGTCGTGACATTTGAATGGTTGGCATTAGCACCTTTTTTATTCAGTATTAACAGCGACGAGTTGTCACATATGAAGACTAATGATTCGTACGTTTAGCGATATCAAATTGCCGTATGCCCTAATTTAAATATATTATTGTAAGTAGTAATATCATTACAAATATTATTGGCAGGAATATTTTTCAGTCTGTTGTATTACGATTACAAGTTTCAAATTATTTAATGCTTTACTTTTTTCTATTTGCTATCTATATTTTATTTATACGCATTTTGCTGACTGTATGTGAGTGAGTGAAAAAATGAAATCAGTTATAAAAATATGAATGAAATATTAACATTCTATATCGGAAAGAGCTATACTTATCTTAGTATTAGAGTTATCTTGATAAACAGTAGTTACTGATAACATAGATAAAATGGAACAATCATACGATATGCATTTTACGAAAGCATTCAAATTTATTGATCACATAATATGACTTTTTTAAATCAACTTATATACCATACATTTTTATTTAGGTTTTCAGATTTTTCTTTTTGAATGTTATATTTATTTTAAACCCGTACATATGTACATACATTTATTTTATAGTTTTACATTAATAGTAGTCATAAAAATATGCATGAATTCATCTACGTAGCGTCCATCATTTATAACTCAAAATTCCCGACAATCCTTCTTCAACTACAACTATAAAAGATTAATAAAAAAAATGCTTTTTTCATCATATCTTAGAATTTATTTTATATAAATTATAATTTAAAATTATTTGCTTGTTTTTCAGTATATTTAAATAAGTTTATAATTTTCGAAAAAATTATTTACTTTTATCAAATAAAAAAAATAAATAGAAAAACGTGAATTATTCTATCTATTTATCTTTTTATTTATTTATTTAACATATATTATACATGATAAACTCAATACATAAAAATATTTTCGTATTCATAATCGTAGATCAATGAAACTTCTAAATTCGAAAAGTCATCCTTCTCAATAAACAAATCCACATAAAAATGCATACTTAAAAAGCGCTTTTTCTCTATTTGTTTTCGCAGATGTCGGACGACGATAGAATGTCGCTGACCACAGCAGTGAGTGACGACGATGACGGCGAGAGCGTGATGAACTCGCCCTACAGGGGCAAGCAAACGGGCACGGCGGCGGCATCCTTCAACTGCACTGGTGCAGTACGCAAAGCAGGGTAATTGTTCGCTTGTATATTTAATAAATGCGAGCAGTCCCGCTGCGCAGCGCGAGCGGCGCGATTACACACCTGCTCGCCTGACTTTTTTACCACTCTGCAGCAACCCCAGTTTCATCAAATTTAGCGCTACACTTTTTTCTCTCTTTTGTACTGCTTAGTCAATATTTAAGTTGAGTAAATATGCGCTGCTGGGTTATTTTTTTTTATTCATATGTTATTAACTGCAGTGTATATTTGGGACATTAACTATGTGGATGAAAAATATTATACTTAAATGAGAGAACGAACGCCGCGAAATGATTTTAGAAAAATATTGACATAATCTATATATAGTTAAGCATTAAAATTGCTTCGTGGATCGATTAATTCGAATCGCGAGAATAAACCAACGAGGGCTTGTGCGTCGAAATTTATTTACCCATAGCTGCACTCGCGCGCGCGCGAATCCAATCGATGCAAAGAACACAAAGTCATCGAAAGGTCGAATTTACTTGCATAATGAAATCCCCCGTAATTTAAATCAATTATTTGTCCAAGAGAATCGGCGCCTCTTTAAAAATGTCATTTGTCGAAAAAATAGAAGCGATTATTCCAGCTTTGCGAGGAATCGAAATGGAAATTTTTCATTTTTGCTTCCTCTCTGCGCGCTTATACGCGCACAATTGAGCCTCCATTTTAATTGCTTTTTCTTTACAATCCATTCAATTGGAAAGCTCCTCTGTAGCCGGCTAACTCGGTCAAGGATATCTTCCTATCCGCCTACTGGAAAGATTCACGTTATTTTATGCATCATTCGCAAGAAAAACAGAGCGCCGCTGGCTGCTACTTTAGTATTTTCCTACCTTTTAGATAGAGCCACCCACACAGAGGGGGCAGAGTTTGCCCATAGAGCGCAGAGCGGCGACCAGGCCGACCGCTGGCAGCGGGCCAAATGTACGGTGAGCCCTAAATCGCCGATTAAAGCCGGCCCTTCCGCGCCGAATCATCTTGAAATACGAATGATACCTCGACGCTCTTTGCATATATACCCAGCGGCATCTGTGTGCACGCGCTTCTTTCTATATATCTGCGGATAACTCCACTGAATAGGGAAGAAGGGCAAATGCAGGATAAACGGGAGTGTTGGCTTTTAAGCGGCAACGTCGCCGAATGTTTAATTGACCGGTTGAGCCGCGGGGCTGTAGTCAATATAACGATGAAAAAACGATATTCCGATTTATGATGCCTTCGTCCTAATTCGCACATTATATCTATATAGGTTCGAAATGGAGAGAGGTGATATTGTACCTGTCGCAATGAGGAAGAGGCTACAAAGCTGGTATTATTTTTTATCGTTTTGCGCGCTTTCTATTCCTGAAAAAGCGGAGAGGATAAAATATAACATTGACTGATGGGTTATTACAAGAGAGAAAGAGATGGAGAAAATGAAAGTGAGCTAAAGCTGCAGTTGCGCGCGCGACCTGCATTATATGTGACTTGAGAAAAATATCGGAAGAGATAAATTTTTATGAAAACTTTTTAATAATAATGCTTTCGGATGTTTTCCAATAGCCTCTTTTAAGCAGGGCGACATGAAATGGCAGGAAAAAGGGCCTCGGCAGTAAAGCTGCTGGACAAATTTATGCGCGAAAAATAAAATTTTTAGTAGCTACTAAATCTTGCAATATTCCCTACTATAAAATCGTTTGTTTTATGCAAATTTTTAAATTTTATTTATGCATTATTTGCTGCAATTGGGACTTTACGTGTACATTCGTAAATCAGGAATGAGATGGCTATTGTTGAGAACGCGCGCTCCGCTAATTTTAAGGAAACACAAGTCAAAGGTAGCGTAACCTAATTCCAGATTAGTCGGTCGACTGACTCTCCGGGGATCTCGTAAAAGTAAAAGAAAATACAGGATACCGGTACAATGAATCAGTTAGGATTGTCAGTAGCAGAGGGGAATACAAATTAGCTCGATACAACTCCTTTACACGAATTCTTTTTAGCGTAAACATTATTTACTTATTGTTAATTACAAGACAATAAGGATTTTTCATTTTTGCTAGTTCCTTTTTTGTGCCTCTTAATTGTATCGATAAAAAAATTATCTCCCTGCACTAGGAAACGCTAAAAGACAAAAGTAATCTTATTAGAGCCTTTTATTATTCGTTGTTTTAAAGCGACCTACTTTATACACAGTTAATTATCATATAACGATACAAGCTTGCGCGCTTACCCGTCACACAAAAAGCTTGCAAAAAAATTACTATACAGTTTCAGTTTTTCCCCCTGCATAGCCATTTGCTGCTCCTCATTAAAATTCACAATGAGCTGGGCTAGTCGATCCTATAACAAAAGCTAATTGCGCAAATGTTTTTACCCGTGAAAATTTCTGAAATTCCATCAATATTTGGAGGTCGAAAGATTGGAGCAAACCTGGCGCGTAATTATATATGCGATTCGCGAATTTCCTCCGGCTATGCGCCTGGCAAAACCCAAGTTTCGGGGGCACAAGGTCCGTTTCTTACTCGGACAGCTCCCTAACGGCGCTAAACTATTCTATCGATTCGCCAAGAATGTCTCTGTGAACGACGGCTGCAGGCCTCGTTGCCAGTCTTTGCAGCAAACTTGAGAGAAGCACCAAACTAGGGAATGAACGCGATGCTTCACTGAACCCGCAATGAAAAACTTCGAAATATATGCAGCCTGATGGACTGTTTGTATTTTTCTTTATTCTTTTTTTTTTGTTTTTTCTATTTTTGCGCTGCTAGAGAAAATATTGAATCGTGTCTGATGGAATAATTCAAAACTTAAAAATCGATGGTTGTTATTTCGAATTTAACTTGAACCTAAAATAGACGAAGAAACTTTCGAAAGAAATACAATAGAATTGCAGTTCGAGTATTACAATAGATTCAGAAATGTACTACTTTTTCGGATAAAAATATTCTTATAATTTATATGATTCAAATTTAATGATTTTACTTTTTATAAAAAACGAATATAAATACACTTCCGATACATATTTTTATTTACCAGCAAAATATTGCGATAATTTATTGGAATTTTTTTACGTTATTAAAAATTTTGTTTGGTATTCCTATTAATCACATGAAAAGAGAATAACAACGATTCTAAATATGCCATACGTAGTACTTAATTCGAGAATTTAATTCTTTTGGAAATTAAGCTTTAAACGTAACTTAATTAAAACTTTAAAGTACCTTTTCTAGAACCTGCATTTTCTACAATCATCACATTAAAAGAATTCTCATAGACTTATCTGAAGTTGTGCAAGTCTTTAGATTAAAATAAATGTTATTTTCACACAATGTGTATGTGACAATGTATTTTAATTTATTTGATAAGCTTCGTGTTTTAAAAGATTAAATAACCATATTAAATATTTCACTAATATATTTTTTATGGGCTAACAAACAAACAGACATATTTATGATGTATTGCACAACATGTGAATGACAAGTTTAATAGAAAGCTCTAATTTAATTTCCATTAAATTTGATAGTTGAAAGTTATTAATTAGATTTTATAAATACAGGTTAAACCAAAAATATGATTTATTTTATTTTTATACATTAAAATGAATTGAATTTGCTACAATATTATTTCTGAAATTCCTTTGTCCATTTTCTCATTTCAAAAATAAATTCTGGCACGTGCCACTAGCTAAAGAGATCTGCTCAAGACAAACTTTCTACATCAAAACGTCCTAAGCCGACTCTTGTATATAACAAATGATACGAGAGAAAAAAGTGTTCCTGGTCATTTTTTGTACAGAACCCTTCTTTCTATATATAACCCATATGTATACTCCCAGATAATAACGCACGATTTCACGGCTTCACTCACGCGCATTCTGATAACCTTATCTGTTTATACACTGAAAAGGTCCAAAGAGAAGAACGTATTAACTTAGACTTTTGTTTGCTAAAAGACTTACCGACAAAATGTGTATACTCATTTTATCGAGATGTGATAAAAATTAATATTTTAAGTAAAATAGAAATTGTATTTTACAACTTAACAATGCTGCAAATGCCAATTTCATCATTTATAAAAGTAAATATTTTTCATCCATCCCTAATGTCTTATGCATTCAAAACGTTATTTGTGTAAAAAGACGTGCATCTTCAACTTGAATATTCTTTTGAAAAAAGGTCGCTTTTTTGAAGGTATTACCTAACGTACATTTTACGCGGCTTTGAAAAATTTCTCGAAAGCTTTATATTCGAGATAGCCGTTCTCCTTAAGATGTGCTTGCATACACTCAAATATTTATGTGATTTTTCAAAAACTTCTAAATGGCACTTATACGGCTACCTTCTCACCTTCGAAGAGTGCTCTAAAAATCCAGGGCTTTGAAGCTATAAAAGCGTTACTAAAAAAGACTGTATCTAATTCGTTTTACTTGAAACATCAGCTTTATTCATTCGATTATCAATGTGTAAAATACAAATTAAGTAAATAACTGTATAGTTATTGTTTTATTTTTCAAATTTAATTGTCAAGACTAATTTATAATTCAAAAAATCCAAAAAATAATTTTGTTTTGAGCTGAAAAACTAATCGAGCTTTGTAATAAACGAAAGAGGGTTGAGAAAGAGTATCCACATCTCAAAAATATAAAATCAGAGCATTACATCTAGAAGCTCACCCGAATCCTCATCGCTGAATTGCAGATTCCTGAGCGTGAAGAAATGGCTGCTGCGCAAGAAGCACCAGATCGAGCTGGCTCGCAAGCGCGGCTGGAAGGGCTACTGGGTCTGCCTGAAGGGCACGACCCTGCTCTTCTACCCGTGCGAGTCGCAGGAGAGCCGGGCCGTCGAGACGGCGCCCAAGCATCTCATCATCGTCGACGGGGCGATCATGCAGCCGATACCCGAGCACCCCAAGAGGGACTACATATTCTGCCTCAGCACCGCCTTCGGCGATGCCTATCTCTTTCAAGTAAGATCAAGCAACAGCTTCGAGACCCTCTCCACTCTCCGATATATACCTATATATACCCTATATACATAAACGCGACGCGCAAATGATCGTAGATGTATCGCATCTATATACCTATATATACGTCAGCGATGCTAGAGCGAGAGAGAGACCGATTGATTCTTATCGTTCGTTCGTTCTTCCGGGCTGTTTTTTTCGCTCGCATGTGTATAGCTGGCTCTCGGCCCTCTGGATGGGATCGTTCGGGAAATTGAGCAATTTTCGATGGATTAGCTCTTTGCGAGAGCGGAGGAGATATCGGCCAGTTTAGCGCCTGAATAAGATGGGCTTTGGCCGATAGACGTGAAGGTTTTACATATACACACACGCATGCCAGCCTTTTTCGGATGGGAGATTTTATTTACGGACACGCCGGCAGTTTCTTTGAACAACTCGTGATTTACGACCTCGCCGCGTTAATAATTCCAAGAGCAAACGCATCCGACCGCAGCGTATAAAGAATTCAAGCGCGAGTGATGTATACAGCACGAAATTCGCTGAAACATTTTTTTTTTCGCCTACTTATATACGGTAAATTCTCCGCGGTTAATTTACGGTATAATTTACGGGAGAAATGTACGCTTGTTTGGAGCGTTTGTTGAATTCGGCCGGCGCTTTCATTAACCGAAGCGAGCAATTAATTTCGAGAGATACGTGGCCAAATTCGCGTCTACGGTTTCACGACTTTTACACCCAAACAGCGGCGCGTGAATTTTTTACCCACCGTAGGCTCTTAAATGAATTAAGCGCTGCATACACATCCGTGGGCGCTCCGGAATTATTCATAAATTCGCGATCGTCGGC
>JAPYZB010002779.1:0-11368 GCA_030522745.1 Eupelmus kiefferi
GCGCGCGCGCGCGGGCGCGACGAGGAACAAGTGGCACTTCCGAGTGCCGATGCATCAAAGACGCTACTGATATTGGAAACACGAGCCGCCCCGTGCCTGTTTTACCGACTCGTTTTTCCTCTCCTCGACGTTTCACGACTTTTCAGACTGCACACTGTTTCCTATACGCTCCTTTCCGTTTAATACTTTCGCCGAGACGAGGAGGAGCGCTTTTTCTTTCTCCTAGAGCCTGTTGGGGAGATAGACGCATAAAGCAAGGTCAGAGCCACTCGCGAGATGGTTTTAGTGTCGCGGGGGCTGCTTTTCGAATTTCCGCCTGTTTGCTTCGGCGCGGACTGTTTGATCTGACTTGAAGAGGGGTGGGATGATGGAGGGACTTGATGCTGATTTGTGTGTGAAATTGAAAAATATGAATGCAGCTAATAAAAATGTTTTTTTGTCTTACTTCTAACATTTTTTTCTTTGTTTTAGGTGAGTTGATCGATTGTCTTTTTATCACCCACACTTCATCCTGTAAGTAAAAGTCATTCACTACACCCTGGGTTAGTTAATTAAATTTAATATTTTGACATGAATGGAAAATACGATTAGCAACGTATTTAAATTTAGTTTTTAATATCCTTTAAAGAGTAATATTTTATGACGCGTAAAAATTAGTAACGCGGAGTGGAGAAAAAATGAAATAAAGTTTTCAAAAATGATTGAAATATTTTTGCCGGTATAATTAAGAGAATAACTAACGCTGAAATATTTTCGTTTATCGCAGTAACTGCGTTAAACAGTCCGCACGCGTAATAAATATTATTTACGTTTTCCTCGGCGTTATTTATACTACAGTAAAGCACTTTTTGCATACTATTTTTGCATATTTAACGTCCACGCGTGCTCGCTTTTAAATCGCGCCGAGTGTGTACAGCTTTAGCATTTAAATTTATTGGCAAAAAAAAAACGAGGAAAGAACAAAAAATCCAATGAATCCCTAATTGAAATTTGACTTAAAACAAAGCCACGCCAGCAAACAATACCTAACTCAATCCCAAAAATTAATTTATTAAATCACTTATTCGAATCTGGAAAATTCGCATATCCAACAACGCAGCGACGAAAATCCGTGTCAACGAGGAAGCATAAATAGGCCCGATGCAAAACATTTCTCTAGCGAAAAACGAATTATTCAAATAAATCATTCTCGCCGGCGAATCTGTAATACTCGCGCTGAATTCTATGCATACTGAACCAAGCGGCTCCAGGCAGCCAGACGGTCTAGCGCGCCACGTCGGCTGGCTGCCCGGTCAATCCCGAGCAATATTCAGCCCTTTATGTACCGCAGATTGACTATCAATCAGTGTAAATAATAGGGCCAATTTTCAATGGCAAACATTAAGCGTGTAGAACAACTTGCTGGATGCAATGATTTCGTTTTATTTCCTAGATTGATTGCCTCTTTTCATTTGGCCTATACTTTCGGTTATCTAATCGACGCGGAATCAGTTTTGCACATTTTGGTGCATCGAGTAAAATTTATTTGTGGAATATCTGTTCGTTAAAACATCTGAATTCTTGTGCGAATACAATAAAAGTGCCCATTGATCTCTCTTTTTTTGAAATAATTAACTGATCGAATCGGCATAATCAAACAAATGTATAATATTAATCTAATGAATTCAAGAATGCATTACCTTTATTAAATTAAGCTTCGGATTAATATAAACATTGAATACAGACTTATTTTTAAAGCACTCTGGTCCGATTTCAAAATCAATTAATTACAAAGAAAATTAAAAATTTTAAAATCCCTAGACTCAATCCTCAACAACCCGGACAACCCAAAAAAAACCAAACAATCAATAACAAAATAAAAAAAATGTAAATATCTCGCTCCATCCAGATTCTAATCCCGCTTATTTTTTCGAGCATCAGCAGAAAGCCAACGAGAATCTCCCTCTTCCACCCGGCAAATCAAGCCCCCGAACCTAAGTAAAACTCGGCTGCGCCGCGTGAGCTGAATAAGCTCTAAAAATGAAAACAAGCCGAAAGTGATTCTCCCCGAGACCCGCCGGTAAGTAAGCTTCCCAAATCATCGGCAGAGCTTAGGTACGCGCGCGCACGTAGCGGGCCTCTCGATTCACTGAGACGCGAAATGGCCGAGAAAGAGAGAAGCAAAATAAAGGAAAAAGACGCGCGAAAACGCACAGGCCGAAGGGTGCCGAATAAAACACAAGCGTGCGCGGGCCCCCTCCTAAAGTTTTACTAGCGATCGAGTATACACACACGGGAGAAGTAGGATCGGGGCTTGAATTCTTTCGCGCGATTGATATGCAATTCGGCGCTACGGCTCGAGAGCAGCACTCGTTTCTGTGTGTGTGCAGCAGGCGAGCCGCCGAATTCGAGAGAGAAAAGGTGTCGATCCGAGAAGAGCGTAGCGCTCCAGGCATTCTCTGCCCTCTCTCTATTTCTCTCTCGCTCTCTCTCTCTCTCTCTCCACGGCGGGGAAAGGATAGTGGTTTAAAGGCCAACCACGTAGCCCGCGGGAGATGGGGTGCGCGCGCGATCCGAAAAGAGAGAGAGAGAGAGAGCACAGCGGTCAGCAGAATCAGAATGCTTAGAACCCCCATATAACGGCCACTCAGCTCTCTCTCGCACGGCCTCCAACTATCGCCTCTCTCGGCCCCCTCCCCCTCCCAGGTCGATGGCGTCGTCGTCGTCGGCGGCGGAGCTCCAAATGCTAGCGTATTAGTTGGCGAAACTGTCTGTCGGAATTTCCACGGAATTCGCTCGCTCTCTACACCCTTTCCGCAGGCTACAGGGAGAGGAGGAGTGCTCAGCTTGTCGCCGGCGAGCCGACGATAGGATGCGCTTGTCGCGCACCGGACGTCGCTGACCCCCCGAGCGAGCTAACGTCCCGCCGTGTCTTCTATACTTTGCCGCCGACGCCGACGCTGCTACTCTCTGCTGGCTGGTGCGCTGCTTTTCTTTTTTTTTTCGGTGGAGGGTGAGCTGGGCTTCTGGTCATTTTTGCACGCAAAGGACAAAGGGTCGCTTCTCGAAAGTTTGGATTGCGGAAGGTAATTGAACGGTTTGGTTTGAGCGCGAGCGGGAGCTTTAATTTTCTAGAGTTGCTCGAGGTTTGGGGGATGGTTCAGCGGATTCTTTTCGGTGATTTTTTTTATTTTAATTTGTGATCTGTCTTGATTTTAATTTATTATAATTGTGATTTCTTTTTAATTAATTGTTTAAATTATTACATCAAAACTATTTTAAATATCATGTACAATAATTTTATAATAATAAAAAATACTAGTTTTTTTATATCAGTTATAGGAAAAAGAAAACTTTTGATATTCATAAGATAATACATAAATTTAATTCTAATCAATAAGAAAAAATATTTAAATTCGTAATACAAATAGTACAAAGCTTTCTCTAGAGAAGAATCGAATATCTAGGATTTTCTCTGCTGATCCAGCACTACTTTTTTAAACTTACATGCTGACATCCAATCGAAAAAACTATCTACTAAAATAGATCTACAAATGTTGGTTGAGACCCTTTTATTTGAATTGCGGTATATGATACGTATCTTCGAAAATTTATTCAGGATAAGTTTGCAAAGGGATAAGAATTTGTTATGAAATGAATAAAAGTTTTTAAAAATCATATAAATTCATACTCTTTTAATAAGTCACGTTACGGTCAATTTCCAATCGATCTGTAAATTTTATTTAAAAATTAATCAGTAAAGAAATTTCAATTTTCATAAAAATACCTTTAAAAGCATTATCACGTAATTTCAACATAAAAAAATAAGGTCGCACCTGAAAAACTCAATTTAATTTTCCATTCTCATCCAAGAATTGCGCGAAATTTCCAGCAATTGCTTAACAACATCCAGCCAGTAATAACAGTATCCCTTAGCCAATAAACGCAACTTTTATAACGAATTAAGCTATTTCATAGCACCTTCACGGTAATGAAATCGAAAAAGTATCCCGATATCCCCTCGAGCTCTCCGTATAAAAAAAAAATAACTCGCGACGAGGCAAAAACTACTAGATCAAGCGAGCTTACCCTCCAGCCCCCGTTTACAGCCCGCCATTCAATAACGTTTAATGCCAATAATTTCGATAAATAAGCAAAAGAGCCACGGCGCGATATTCAAATCCCCTCCACGGCAATGATCTCCGATATATAAACCGGACCACTCGTACACATCGTCACCTACGCACTCGGCATAAAACGGACTTTTATCGTAAACGCGCGACTAAAAAAAGCGTGCGCAAGCAAGATTAAGCCTCCGTCCTCTCGGGCGGCGCTCGTACAAAAGGGGCCGGGAGAGGCCGGAAAATGGAATAAATCGAACGGGGAAGTGAATTAGGCCGATGGGACGTCGTATTAAGCGCGTAAGCTAAGTTTTATCGGTTCGGCCCCGTTTTCGCCCCCTCGTAAAGCGAGCCGCTAGCGCGCTAAATGGAAAGCTGCGAGCAAGCCGGCGCGGGCACAACTTTGCGCGCGTCTCGTCTCTTTTCTTCTCGCTTTTCTCTTTTTTTTTTCTAGGTGCCTCTTTCTCGCCTGTTGGCGACGACGTCCTTCCGTACATCTGTCGCAGCACGCATTGGACGAGTTCGTCATGCTTGTGCGATTCTAGCCACTGGGAGCGTCTTTTGTCTGGGGTGGTTGGCTTGGGTTTTTGCGTGCGATTATTTGTTTGATCTTGGGGATTGGTTTTTTTGTGATGGTTTTGCTGGAAATTGGTTAAAGGTGCTGTGGGGCATAAGGGAATGTAAACATTTTTCTAATTAATATGTTTGAAATATAGGTTATGCAGCTCGCTGATCAATTTACCTTATATTTGCGGTGAAAGTTAGTTTGAAACAATCAGTAAATAAATAGTACAACAATATCTGAATTTAATGTGATAAAATTGTTGAATTTCATTTTTAACATGACTACCGGAAAAATCCATCTTAAAATCATCACTCGAAAATGTTAACCTTGTTAATATGCGCAGTGATTAATTTTTAACGTTAATTGAATTTTAAAACTGTATTTTAAATTTAGCGTTTGAAATTCAAATAAATAATTTCACAATGGGAAACCCCTCAAAAGAGTGAATTTCTACTAATGGAAACGCGAAAAATAAAATTCAAAACGTTAAAACTTTTATAAAATACTTGGAAATTCAGAAAGCTTTTTCATTCGAATAAATTTTTTACTTCCCGAACTTTTAATTTTTATTAATTTTAAAACCCACGGAAATTAATTATCTAAATTTCACTCGCAAATCTCAGTCGAAAATAACTTTCACTTTCAATTAGCCAAGCCCTAAAACGATCTCATTTTATTCCCACCACTTACTTACATATCTTCCAACTCGATCTGCAAAAGCACATCTCAAAACGGATAAATATCAGACTTTACCACCCCATACCCAAAGATACAATCTCCCGCAAGTCGATCAAAATTCAAGACCCCGACCGTCTAATTCCCCCAACGCCCCCCACCGAAAAGTCAATCTATATAAACGCGTAATAAGTAATTTAATAACCACTTCCTCCCCCCTCGCCGCAACAATTTCCCACATCTCAGGCGCGTCGCGTCGCGCAGGCGACAAAAGTTTGCGGGGGACGAATCTCTTATTCGCTGCAGAAAGCCAAGTCGCGCGCGAAGGGACGTCAGGTGCAGAGTGTGACGACATCTCGCTCGCTTGTATAGGCTGCACGTGCGCGCCGCGGCGAGAATGAGGGGGGAAAGAGGCGCGTGGGGGGCTGAAGGCGCTTTTCCGCAAAGTGAAAATGAAAAAATTTCGCAGGCGTCGAAGAGCCGCGGCTGGTCTTTGTCGCGCGAGCGCTAAGCCAGCGCCTTTGGAAAACACTTTGCCGTGCTTCACTTTGCATATTTTTCGCGGAGCTGTGCGCGGGGGCTTCTGTTTCGCCTTGAGTTCGTTTTCTTGCGGGCTCGTTTGCAGTATTATGACAGGCGATGTTGCGATAGTGGGGTTTTTGTGTCTGAATTTTTTTGCTGGTTAATGCGGTTTTTTTAAGAAAATCAAGGGGAAAGAGTAATGAATAAGGTGTAAACTGTTGATAAATATTTAAGTTTTCTTCATTTGATGATTGTTCTTGTTTAAAAAATTGATCTGAAAATAGCTACAAATTTTGAAAAATATTGTTTTATTATAATACAAAAGTATGATAAAACAAATATTTTAAACAATGCATTTAGAATCTAGTATAATGCTTAGCATTATTTTAAATCACCGATTCTATCGCATATCATAATATATTCATAACTTCCATTATCCTAATTGTGATCTATATTTTCATGTTACTACATAAAAAAGCAGCACTTAAGAAATTTCAATCAAAATTCTATTCTAACATATCAATGAAAATTTCGTTATATTGATTTAATTATCACTCTATAAACGTTAGGTAAAAACATAAATATAAGTTATGTCCCAATTTAAAAAGAAATTTCGTGATACCTACTGCTGTTTTTCTTTTTTCTTTTTATTACCTATATATATTTATTTTTTATTTTTTTGAATTTATGAAAGTTTTAGTTTCTTGAAAAAACTACGATAATTATACATTCAAAGTACTATTTAATATAGGATTTTAACAAAATTTAAAAAAATTGTTTTTTATACATACATGATACATTACTAGAAAAATTCATTTTTTATTTTTTCATCAATATTGAAAAGGAATTCTATTAAACATAACTGATTATTTTAGGATAAAAACTGTCTATTTCTTTTTTTTATTTTCATTATTTCAATAATATTTGTTACATTTTATTATATTAATTTGCCATTGAAGAAAAAGGGTTTTACAATACCTTTTTAAAAAAGTATACTTGACAAAAAATATTGATAATAATTTTTTTTATTTGAAATATTTATTCTGATAATCTTCGTATAAAGTTTAAAAAATACCAATAAATTATAACAAATATTTTTATTTATTAATAAAGCTTACAGTTTTAATGTAAAAGAAGAATAAGAATAATCTAGAAAGAATAAAGTTTATTGGTTTTTCTTCGCCATTTTCGAAATTTAAACATATTTAAAAGAAATCCTTAAAACAAAAGAAAAGTTACAAAATATTTCATAGCGCAAGATGCAACAAAAAAATCATTCATACTCTTTCCGCTCACCCATTCTTACCAAAACTCAAAAATATCATTCCTCACGTCAATCGCTTACCGCATCTGGCATTACGCGTCACTGTCAAACCCTCCCAAACTATCAAACTCGGCTTACCCCTATAAAAAGAACAGCGATCGAAATCCTCCAGAGCGCTCTCAATTAAACGATCACCTGTTTATTTATACCGTCAACCCGCCCCACCTCTCATTGAAAATCGATGCATTTCGCGCGATTGAAAACACAGCTCGCCGCAGCCGCTCACCCAAATCCCCGAAAAATCCCAATGAACCAACTTATCCAGCAGGCGAAGGCAGCTCCGATATCCCGGCCCCCCAAAATCGCGCATAAATTCGATTAGCCAAAAAATCTGAACTCCCCGGTTTCAATCTTCATGCAAAGTGCACGATTCGTATGCATAAATTTTTGCGCGCCCCCGCGCAGCTAGAATCCAGAGGCGCGCGCTTTTAGGTATGTGCGGCGCGTAGCCATCGACTCTGCGGCGGCATCGTCAGCGCCTCGCGTGTCCCTCGAGTGCCTAACCTTCTCCACAGTGCTTCGGAGAGCTGGAGAGAGGGAGTCTCGCGCGCGCGCACGCGACTCTATGTACATCGTCGCCGGCCCACCCCCCTGGTATTATGCAGTGTACGCACGTAAGGCGCCTCCGATATCGCGAGCGCGCAACAGCCTCGAACAAGTTCGAACGCTGCTCTGGCTTGTACAGGTGTGTGCGGGGGCGTCGAGGAACGTGTTCTCTCTCTTGCTCTCTCGTCAGGCCCGTCATGGAAAACAGTTAGGGGGCTGACGGGCTTATTGCTCCCCTGACGAGTTCGAGGCAATTTTTATCTCCCCGGCTCGTTCGCGCGCCCGCCGCTCTGCAAGCACGCTGGAAAGTAAAGCGCGAAAGCGTAAAAGCTGTCGGCCGCAGCTGTCTTGCTCTGCATTACGTATATGGATGGCGGGCTGTGGCGGAGTCTGGTGCTTTCTTATTTTTATGGAGCTTGGGCCTAGCTTGAGGATTTTTAGTTTCGTCTTGGAGGGGACGAGCTGGGCAATTACGAGATGTGGTGGATTGGCTTTTATGCCGCTGCGGGCTGCTGCTGGTTGAGCTTGGGTTTTATTGGTTGATGATTTTGAGGATATGGGATTTTGGTGGACTTGACTGTGGTTATGGTAAAATCATTTAGGTATTGTAATGGAGTTGTTTTTGAAAAAAAATATTAACTAAAATAGAGGGATGATATAATTTAAAAATTTATAAAACATAAAGCAGTTAAGAGATTATTTAACTTTTGTTAATATTTTAATTTTTCTATATATAAAGGGAAAGTATTTTTTTCAACTTGAAAAATACATTATTTTGTACCTCTTAATTTATTGGTAAGCCACTCACACAGCTCGTTTCAAAAGATAACAATTAACAATTTATTTTTTAAAAAATAACTTTATGAAATTAAAATAATTAAATCTACATGAAAAATCGATTTTAATTTCTCATTTTTTTCAGATTTATTTGCGCCCCAAGTTATAATATCGTAAATTGTGTAAATATACTTTATAGGGCACTACAACATATAGCGCACTCTCGCTGTTTATTTTTGTGATAAATTTCATAATTTTATAGCTTTTACAAGTCTATAAATTTGATAAAACTTGTAAGTCTAGTGGCTCGTAACTGAGTCAATACATTTAAAGCGAAATATGCACTGGGTATAATAAGATGAATGCTTGTAACACCACGTGCAAAACAGTAACTAAAGTGAACCGTTACTATTTCGGGCGCTCTTTAAACTTTCTCAGATATAATATCCGGAGCAAGAATACAGACTAAATTGTAATTCAGAAAATAAGGCAATGTAGAGCAGTGACAAAACAATATTGTTCTACTTTTCCAAAAATACCTCGACAGTCTTCTGAACCAGGCATCCATTATTTATTCAATTTGATAATTTTAAGTCACCGCGTCTCCATGGGCTCATTTAAAATAAAGAAGGCACCTCATCCATCTACAGAACCATGAAACGAAAACATTTTCGCTTTTAAATAATTAATAATCTCAAGAATAGAAACTTCCGGCGTAAGTATAAAAAGAAAGATAAAGCCTATACGGTAATCATAAAACTTGTTCTTCGATCATTACGCACAGTAAATGCGGTTGGAAATCAATCCGAAAGGATGGTTACTAAAAGATGTCTAAAAGGGCATCACGTCTTCTTTGAAGCTCGGTAACGAACGGCGACGCAAGTAGTCGGCGTATAGTGCGTGCAATGGAATATCTAAGCTTGGACTTTATGCAAACTCTGTGGTTGGGATTTTCCAGATTTATCGTTCTTCAAACCTGATGTGAATGTACTTTGGTCGAATTTTTTAGTAATAGGAAATATGGTGATTTATTAACAAACCCACTGCGAATCAGGCGTAATTAGAATTGCTGCTATATATTGAAAATAGCGGGATTTTAATAATTTTTAATTATTTTCGAAAAGCAATTTATTAAATTGTATAAAGTGTTGATTTGGAAAAATAAAATAAATAAATCGAATCATGGAAACAGAACTCTCATGTTTTCAACAAAATCACTTACAGATTCATCAAAAAAAACTTAATCTTTAAAAAGCATATCAAATATTTTTGTTTAATTTCTGAAAGTGCACATAAACAGCATTTTAATTAAACAAAAAAACAATTGCGTTTTTTTTATTTAATTTTCTTTAATTTTTTCGTGAAGTATTTAATTCATTATTGAATTCATTGTTTTTTAAATTCACTTAATTGCAGCATTACTTGTTTTAAATTTAAAGCTCCTGATATAAGTATTGTATAGATAAATAGCAGACAGTGATGTACAGGTTATAAAGTAAAATTGATCTTCCCATGTCTCGCATCGAATTTCTTCTCTTCTAGAAAAGCTAACAAAGCTTTTTAACATGAGATCCCAAAAATTAATAGTATTTCTATAGTTTTCACGTGCAAAAATAAAATATTTACATTCAATAAAGAATTAATTAACTTGTAAATAATAAGTGGTTAAAACTGTACATAATATAACTAACAACTCAGGTTCTTGCTTTTAGCGGAAAATTTTTTCTTTTTAAGAATTAATTTCCTTGAATTAACTGAATTGTTAATTGCAAAATATTCATTATTTGCATCCACAATATCTCCTTGCTCATTTTCACTTTATTTAATAAATTTTTGTTTTATGTAACAACCAGAAATAATAATGTAATAAAGAGAAAATTATGACACTATAAAATAAAAAGTATTAAGTTTTTCTAGATGTAGAGTAAAGCTTTCTAATCTAATTTATAAAATTTCTACTTAAAAATTTCATTTTTATCCATTCAATACACAACGTACGTCATTTAACGAGCTACTTGAAAAATCTACTCAAAACCCGATAACAGCCCTACACGGCCACTATTTCCGAACAAACAATAAAACCCCTTTCAAAATTCAAACTCAAGCCGCTCCCATCCCCCAAAAAACCGCGCTTAAACAAAACGGAACATCAATCGCGTCGCGATTTACGGCAGCGCGCATCGTTTCTTTCGCGATACCGCACAAAAGCAGCTCGTAACCCAAACCCCCGTCCGATCGATAACCCGCTCTTTAAAAAACCGCGCGTCCAAAGCTACCAGGCGCAGCCGAAATCCCCCCCAAAAAACAACGAAAAAACCAGCCCCGCTCGTCAAAACAATCAAAAGACAGTCGCGGACAGACAGGCAAGAAACGTGCCCCAGCCGCCTTTGAAGTACCCGTAGATGAGTACAGCGCAACTTGCTAGCTCTCGCCTGGTATATAAGATAATTCAGCGGGGGCCGCATCGCGCGCACTGAATGCGGAGTAGCAGAGAGAAACTCGCGCTCTGCTCGCGCCGGCGGAATATCAAAACGCGACAACCCTCCCGGCGCGGCTAATACGTTAACGCATTCAATTCGCGCAGGTGTCCTCGGCGCTATACTTTCCCGGGGCTGCGCGCTCTGTGTATATGCGCGCGCCATTTTCCGCCGGCGAGCCTCGTAAATTCGCGTTTTATTATTGATACTGGCCCGAGCGCGAAATGAGCTCTTATCTTTTTCCGTTGAGGGCCGAGAGTGACGGGTTTGTCTCTCGCGGCTCTCTGGGCTTGCGGATTGCGGAGGGGTATTTATTGCGTTGGGGGTGGTGGGGAATAATGATTTGGATGTGAGAGCGGGGTGGAAACTGGCGATGGGTTGG
>JAPYZB010002780.1:0-12189 GCA_030522745.1 Eupelmus kiefferi
GCAATGCGCAGGCCGCATCCCTGCAGTCGTCGCCGCGCCGTCTCTGTATCTCATTAGGCATAGAGTCGCACGCACCTTCTGGTAGAAATTACGGCCTCTTGGGTGCGGACTGTTGGCTTTTCGAGTTAGCGCTCCTCTGAGTTATATGTCGCGGATCGCTGAGGAAGTTCCGTTTGATTGTGCTTAGTTTATTCCTTTTGGATTCAGCGTATGTTAGGTGACGCGTTTGATTATTTGTATTTATAGATCTTTGTGCGCACGTTTTCGTTATGTTTGTTTTTTAGAAGGTATTTTTGCGGTATTGACATTTGCAGTTTATGGTCCGGTGTAATAAAAACTCGTTTTTTTTTAATATTACTTAAATAGTAGAACAAGGATAGTTAGAGGATTAATTAGAGGAATTAATAGGAAGATTATTGTATAACATTAAAAATGAGATTAAATAAGTTAAATTAAGGACAACTGAATATAGTAATATATTACTTGCATTTTATTTATCTTTTTTCACTGTTTTTTAGGTACATAGTTCACTTAATCCTCCACTGCGTATAATATATATTCTTCACCTTTATCATGCTGATATTTTTGCGCCGAAATTAATCAAGTTCGAGTACGCAAAAGCCTTAGACTCTAATTCGATGATATGCTACACGGGATTTTTCTACATTACGAGTTATGCGCGTACATCAAACAAGCGCTCGTTTTTATATCCGACTCTTTATAACGATATACCCAAAGCATAAGTATATACTTACATATAGATTATTTAAAATATACAGGTTTTACCACCAGACTCACACTGTAACAATTATGATAAACGGACTTTTTGTTAAATTTGCGTTATCTAAAAATATGCACTATGTTTATATATTAGTTGGTATACGCTGAAAAATGAAAAGAATTTTTAAACGATTCCATTGATTAAACGGATCACTTTATCATTCATAAAGACGGATAAATCAGAAATCTATTTACTCTAAAATCTCTAAAATTTCATCATAAAAACGCCTCTCGTAACGATACACATTCCAATACAGCGCGGGGGCGTGGTGTATGTGTGCACGATGACTTAGAAATGCTAAAAATTGATATACAATCCTACATATATATATATAAATCCAACCAGCGAAAGGCACATGTCGAAACTACTTATACGACGGCGAAAATGCTGCTCGGCTCGCGAATTAACGAGAATGCGTGCGCTTCCTCTACAAACGTGTTTCTCAACATCGCGAAAGTTTAATCAAACAATTCTTTCTTTCAAAATATCGCCCCGGCAATGCAGCTCGGAGTTTTGTTTACACATTTTTTCTGCACGCGAAAAATCGAGCGATCTCATTCTAACGCGCGTGCGACTTTTCTTTGTGGAAACGAAGCAGTGGCGCACATGCATTTCGTAATCGATTACAACTTGTGCGATATACGTATAATTAGAAATAATGAAAACGCGATAACAGCGTTTTGTGATACGGCGCCTCGATTGTGCTCTGCTCTCGCGATGAGTCAAAAAAATTTTTATCGGTGGAAAAGTTGAGCGATTCGCGCGCTTCGATTTCACTGAGCCCGAATTTATTCTACTGAGTTTTTTTTGTCTGCGCTTTCTTAGTTTTATTAGTCTTGACGTAGTTATTACGTCCGCTGCCAGTGCGATGCTCTGCAGTGTGTAGTCGTGATCGAGTTTTGAGGTTTCGATCGATAAATCATTTAGTGAGAAAGAGGATTATTCTTTCTCATGGCAGTGCTGTATAAGAGTCGCGCGCGAATCGGTACACAGTACTTTTTTTTTTAATTTCAAACCGGATTTCTTTTGCTTTTAACAATTCTGCATTTCGTGCTTTCGAGGCCAGGCTTGTTTGAAACAGCGATAAAATTATCTTAAAGTCACAATTACTGAGTGATGCGCTTTATGTACATATATTTTGTGTACGTGTGTAATATATATGAATGAAATTGTGATGTGAAATTACTTTTAGCCTGATTGTTGATATTTAGGGCTGGAGAAAATGAAATTTTCGAAATATTTTATACGTTACATGTTTTTATACTTAAATCATTTTCACAAACTTATTTTTGCAAATAGTTACTTCTTGTATTTTCAATTACATAGTAATAACAAAAACATGTTGTTTATATAAGTTATGTTAGAGAAAATTAAGTATGGAATAAAAACGTTTAGGCCATTACTATAAAAATGATGTTTGACCATTTCTTTTTCTTGAGAGAATAATACTATTTAATTCATTTAAAATTTGATAATTAATTAAATTGATATATTGTACTATAAACATAAGTGATGGAAATAAAATAGTTTTTTACCGAAAACAAGAACTTTTTGCGAAAAAGATTTTGATAACTTAACTAATAAAGAAAACGTGCATCATTAATTTATTCAACAAAAAATTTTTTTCGTTAGAAAATTTATAATTAATAATTGAAGTAAATTTATCATTTTTTAATAAAATAATTAATTTTATTTATTTTTTAACATTTTAACACAGTGAATAATTCCAGCCCTGTATTTTTGAAAAATTGTTTTGATATTATTGAATTGAAATTCGCCAAATAAAGCTACTCTTCTACTCTTATTACAGTCCTCATTACAAAATTGTAACTTGAATAGAAACTGAGATTTTTGTAATTATTTATAATCCAAGTTTCCAATCTTGAATGTTCTTAAAATCTGGAATACTATACCGATTTTAAAGAAATAAATTTCCGAGATAGAAGACTGTAGTGTGAAATTTGTGTTGAAATAATAGTCTTTAGCTTCCAAGGTGATATTTGCCAGAAATCTTCAATTATTTTTGTTATTTTTATATTATATATTCCATTATGTAAAAGCAGTTCATAATATATTTATTACTTTTTAAAGTTTTCATAAAGCTAGAGGAACTTTCATAAATTTATCTTAAAGAATTACTAGTTCTTGCTAAATTTTAAATTTTATATAATAATATAGAGGAAAGTGTTTTGTTTAATTATTCTCATTTAGAAAATAATAGCTTTGTTATTCTTACTTAAAATTTTGTTTACTTTACTAATAATTAGTAGAGTTTACAAAATCATAACCAGAATATCAGTGCATCTTTCTTATTATAAAAAAAAGTAATAAATTTTAAAATTTTAGCTCAAAAATGTTCATACTAGAATTTTTATATTTTAGAGATGATTATTTAAATTTGTTTAGAAAGCTTTTAATATAAATGATTGAAAAAGTATTATTTGAATCTAATAAATACCATGTAATTAAGAGTTAGAATTTCACCTTGGTAACTAAAACTTAACGTAATATAAAGATAATATAAAATTTTCTCACAATTAAATACGTTAAAAGGTCGTCGAAATAATTTTGAATCTATCAACAAACTTATTTTAAGGCAATATTTAACCACTGTTCTATAGTTCAGTCATACAAATACAAAAAAATGAAATTTAACAACTTCGATGTTCAGATCATGTCGTGGACACACATATTTTTCTAATATAAAATTTCGTGCTAAACATAAAACTTTAATCAGCACATAATATTACATTAAATGTTTAATATCACCGCGGTAAGTATACAATTAACCCAAGGTTACAAATTGGAGTTTCGATTAGTGTATACATATGTACAATTTTTGTTTTTCTTAAATTGCTAATTACAAATTTTAGACTATCACTGAGGCCTTTATTAGTACGTTAAGGTACCATGTCAAATGTCATCTTCCAGAGACTTCCACTTCTAATTAATAAGCGATTTCCGTGCGAATTGATTATATACAATAAAAATTTAGTTGAATGTACTGCTTTGAAAATATTAACACACAATTGTCAAAATTAATATTTTTAATAAATTTCTAAAAAGTTAACACAAGTGTACTTGATTACTTTTTCAAAAAAGATAATCTTTTCACCTTAACGAGATCAAAAAAGATACATATTACAAAAATGTATGCTAATCGCTGCCAATATTTATCAGTAGTTACGCGCAAACATTTGTTATCAACTATATTCCTATGTAATTATTGTACTATGCTTGGCTATACATCATATTTACAAAAATATGCATTTTATACAAATATTTACATTATCAAATGCATATAAGGGATATCAACGTAAAAATCCAAGTTCATATTTAACATATGCATTTGTTAATATAACATACGACATGGACAATATCTTATTTCACCATTTCCTGAATTTCACAAAATAAGCTCCATTCTCCTTTCTTTTAATCCGGTCTGTATATTGGTATTTTTGGAATAAACTCAATTAACAGCACCTGCAAATAATAAAATAAGAATGTTAATATTTTTGGGAATGATGTTTTTAAGATGTTAATCATTACAAAAATTTACTCACATATTCCATCATTGAAGAGCTATCACACCTTTGTTTTGTCAGTCTCCAATGTAAGCCCAACTTATGATATAGTCTACTGTTCTCCCATTCTAACAGTTTATTAAGTGAATGTTGAGTCTGAAAAATAATATAAATAATAAAAAAATAAATAAAAATAGTAAATATAGAAATTTTATTCTATAAATTTAATCAAAACTTCATATATTAAAAAATAATTTGAATGAATAAACTAAATTGCATTTACATAATATTATTATTTTAATTATTAATGAAACTAAGAACATATTTCTTTAATAATATGTGTTTAATGATTCGTGATATTTACCACTTCATTTTCTTTAATAATATATGTTTAATGATTCATTGATAGTTACCCTTTTACTGAGGCAAATTACTGGCCACAAAGAACAGCCCAATGTACAGCAGCAGCAGACACAGCCGCAAAACAACCATTTTACATTAACAGGAAGAGTCTTCTTCAAGACACTGTTTATTCGCATAACAGTCGCCTTGAATTCTTCTGGTGCAACACGAGAGACCAAACCATTAGGAAACTCTGATTCAAATCGGTTGCTCAGACCAAACCTAAATAAATAAATTGAATGCATTATTCGTCCACTCTTTCTTTGATCATTGTTCTTTTGTTAAGTAATTTCAAGTATGTCAAAGCATGCATGTGCAAGAATGCATATAGAATGGGTGTTCTTTCATACTTGTATTATTATTTAAAGAATGTACAGAAAGGTTCAAAAGGATATTAATCTTTTAAATATTTTTACAAATTTATACAGTTTATTATGATTCATACTGTACATACTGTGAGTTTATAATATATTATATTTCAATAATAAGAATAGTCCATTAAAGTGTCTTTGGAAAAGTATCAATCTTCAAAATACATGAATTATTAAGAGTTTATTAATGTTTTAGATTCAAGAATTATGTCAATCTACTATATTTTGATAACCATCATGTAATAAGAAATACATTTTGTTCTTAATATTTATTATTGATGGAAAATTTTCAACATTAATGAATATAGAACAAAAGCTTAAATACAGCAATTCAAAAATTATTTTGTTAAGGTAATTAAATGTAGTTAAATAGTTTGGTAATAACCTTATATTCAAATTATATAATTAATAATAATTGGATACATTGAAAAACCAATAATATTCCAAAGCATAACAGAAGCTTAGTAATGTAGGCCAAGTAACCTGTCAAAGGTTATTCAATGACTAGATTTAATTTGAATGCAAATAAAATTTTCTTTTACAAATTAATTTGTTTTTACTTCTTGATACTTATCAATTGAATACGTCGGATGAAATAAAATTGTATAACATGTATAGATAAAAAATAAAATTCATATATTGAAATACATTGCATGTTTACCAATACAATTTTCATTTCTTCCAGTTACCCTATGAAAAAATTAAAAGCATACTTAATTTAATAATATGCAGCATCAAAACTGAATCATCAATAATATTTTCTTTAATCCTTCCAAATAAAATAATTAGACAGCAGCCAAAGTGGAGCAATGCTCCAAAATGGAAAAGGCATCAGTACATCAAAACAAACTTCCCAGCTGTTATTTACACTTTCCAAATCTCAATCCAAAGTAAAAAGCTCTTGCGAAAATCGTCGTATTATTCAAGAGAGTATCCCGAAGCAACCTAAAGATAAACTCCCTCTCTCTCTCCGCACACATCTGCGCGCTAAAAAAATTAGCCGCCAATCGTTAATCTAGCTCTCCGCCTGCGTAAATATCTCTCCGACTCTCTCGTGCTCTCATGCTGCCAGGGGTGAAGAAGCCTCAGGGAGATATATTCGCGGCGATAAAAAGAGCCGAGTATAAAATAAACACGCGGCCTCCGCTATTTCCGAGGCTCGATGTTTTCACAACAAAGGAATATCAGGCCTCTCTCTTTCTCTCTCTCCAGCTCCCCTCGAGCTTTCCAGAGAGACGAACAACGAGCTATAGGTTCCGAATCCGACGCGAATGAATTTTGTCAAATCGAGGCCCATTAGGCAGGCAGCTCATGAAAAAGTCAAATTAATCCGAGGGAGAGAGAATGACGAGTCTTTGTTGTCTCTCGTCGCGGAGGCGCGCGCGCAAACGAGTTTAGAGTAGCTCGGCCGTTTCAAGAGAGAGAGAGAGGGAGAGAGACAGAGAGGAGGAAGAAGCAAGAAAGAGGAAAACGAGAACAAAGACGAAGACGATGGAAAATTATTAATGCGGATATAGTGCGTTCCAGGCTTTTGTTTTAGCAGGTGCCCCCCGGCCTATATCCGAACGTATGTATATACAGCTCCGAGAGCGGCTCTCTCCGAAAAGGTTAGGCTCTCTCGTGCAAATATTTATACACTTCGTTCGCGCCTGGGCGCATTTAAATGGCCATCGGGCGAGCTATACGTATCCACAATATAACGTATATATAGCTGGGTATAGATCAGCGGGGGGTCTTCAGGGAGAGGAGGGGGAGGCTTTTTTTTCTTACACAGTCATGTTGCCAGCGCCGCGGATGACGATGGGGTCGGGCACCACCGTCACGTAGGACTCCTCGAGTATCTGCTCCGTCTCCTCCTCCTCCTCGTAGATAGCGTCAAAGTCTGCCATGGCTATCCCAGAGCTCGTGTCTTCCCTCGCTGCTCCGAAAAGAGTTAAGATCTGCGCAGAGGCTATCTCCTCGGCTCTGTTATATAGCTCGCCGCGTTATGTGTAGGCTTGCACCTGGCCGCCGCTCCTCGAGGCCGACGTCAACTCCGCGGCTGCATGGCTCCAAAGCAGCTATATACCTGGAGCAGTATAGCTGGCGGTCGCGCAGCTTTGTATCTCCTATAGATACATATGTAGACGCACGGGCGCGCACAGGCACGGACGATGGAGCTAGACGGATGTATCGAACGAGAGGTAGACTGTAGAGTTAAGCGTTATGCGGATGTGTGTGGAAATGGGTGCAGGTTAAGGAGGGACGAGCGGTGCTCTCGCCGCCAAGACGCGAGGACGACTGAACTGGCTGCCGCCAGTGCAGACTGCGGCCTCTTCTTCGCGCGTCGGCTCTTCTGGCTTTGTGGATGTAAGTATGTACTTATACCGCTGATACGATGAGCTCGTTATATGAGTTGTTGGTTTGGCTGTGTGGGTTTTGTGTGTGGAGGATCCGAGGATGTGTGTGGGTGACTGCAGGCTACTTTTACTTTCTCTGAATTATGTGTGGGTGGATTGGTTAGAGTGTGTCGTTGGTAAGAGAGATTCCTTGATTAACGATTGCTGGGGGCTGCTTGATATTTAAATTTTTATATATATAATACTATTACTTCTATAATTTATAGAGATTTTTATACGCAAATACCAGTATTGTAAACTGTGATCTGTGATTAGTAGGTAGAACAAATTTTATCATTCTGTTAAATTTTATTATTCTTTAAAATTTACTGTACTCGAGCAGTGTAAGAAGTAATAATAAAAAAGAAATTTTTACCAATTTAATTAGAATTTGAAGGAGTATTTGGAGCAAAAATATAGTTTAACGTTTATAATCTTAAAACTTATGATTTTACTAATTCTTTTAAAAAATTTTGATACTGCAGTCATTAGGTATAACAGAACTAAAAATTTATTACTAACATATAGGTAACTAAAGTTGCTATATTTTAAAACTAGATTCATATTTACAAGTTGATCTTACAACTTTGCATTCGTATTCATAAAATGTATTCATAAAATTAATTACTTTTAGATCTATTAATTCTTTTTTATCAACCACGATATACCAGGAAAACTTTGCAAATAAAATTTCCAGATTTTATAAATGAACACATTTAGAATCCGTAAAAGAGAATAATAAATAAATTTGTTAAATTTTCTGCTTGCTACCCACCGGTAAGTAAGAAAACTCTAATCCAATAATGTTTACTTACACGCACCCATATACGGCATACACATTCCAGATAGAGAGCCACCACCACCACCACCACCAGCAATTATCCAGAGCCGCCGCCGCGCGCGCAGCAGCTGCGCCTTGTCAATGCATCGGCCAGCGCGCCGAATCGCTGCACCCACACTCGGCCAGTATGTAATGTACGCATAGCTCTGGCGGCGCGTGTAATCGAGCAGCCATCCGTGGATGAATCACCCCGTTACATACCATCGTCGCCGAGTGCAGACGAGCCTCTAGTTTCTCCGGGCCGAAGGAAAAGCGCGATTCCAGAAGGGAGGAAGCAGCCCGCCTCGCGGCATGTACGAGTAGCCTGCTGTGACGCCTCTGCAGCTGAGGGACAAGAGGCTCAGGAGAAAGGAGGCACGAATCGATATATACGTTCGAGGGGCAGAGGCACTCGCAGCTAGCGCACGGACCGAGAATATAAAGGGAACATGACGACCACGACGACGACGGCTATGGCCAGCGCCAAGCTCCAGGATGACATCAACAGCATACCTCTGGCTGATGATGATCCTCAAGGTGAGTTGTACTAACTATAGGGTTGGTTGTTGACCTAGTTTAAGTGTAGCTGTTTCATTGAATATCTCAATTGCAGTTATCATACCTGAAGAGGAGAATAATACGGAAAACGACTCACGAGCCACGGATGATCTGAATCGTGGACAGAGCATGGATTCCCTGCTGTCTAGTTTGACCAACAGCAGCTGCAGCCCCAACAGTAAGTTGTCATTTTCGATCTTGTCATCAAGGGGCTGTTCTCTATTGAAATTCATTAAGCATAATCATTTTGACATTTAGTTTGATATTTTATTAAGGTACAGATTAAGAAGCACTAATTGTAAGTTGAAAAATTTAACATACGTAACTTGTTGAAGTAACAAAGATATTGCAATTGGTATCATTAATTTGTACCTTTAATAAGTTAAAGAAACTTGTTTTTATCACTCTTGATTTTAAAGCTTTACTGGAATCATCAATGAATCATTTGCAGTCATATTCATCTGGGTACTATAAATTATCGGGAAAGCTCCTTGTTAATTATAAATTTGTTCATTAGTTATGTTGTTCTATGTAGGATGTCTTCTAGGTTTGGATCCTGATATTAGTCCCGATGAACAACAAGAAAAAGCAAGATTAATAGCACAAGTTTTAGAACTCCAAAATACTCTAGATGGTATGATTTAAAATATCTTCAATCATTTAAAACTTTATGGGTGTGGATGAAATATTAATATATCATATTATTACAGATTTATCACAAAGAGTAGATGGTGTTAAAGAAGAAAACTTGAAATTGAAGAGCGAAAATCAAGTGTTAGGCCAGTACATAGAAAATTTAATGTCAGCATCAAGTGTTTTCCAGTCTACAAGTCCTAAGACTAAAAAGTAGTGAGCCCATTAGAACTTGTAATAGAATAAGTTCACGGTGAGGCAAAAGCTTATGAAGACATTTAAAAGTTGTTGAAATTTTATACATGTGAAAGTATGTGGATTCTGTCAAACAAATACTTCTTTTTATCATTTATAAGTGTATACATGACATGCCATGATTAATTTAACTGTAGAAAAAAACATATATTTTCAAAAGTTGATCATATAATATAAAAACCAAAGATCTGTTAGGTGTAACATTTATGAGTATAATGATGAATTATATCATAGTTTCATAAATATCATATTTTGTTACTGTATAATAATTTTGAAAAATTAAGAAAGTTTAAGAAAACAAAAATTTTATAAGTTTTTTAAAGAACCATTAAGGGTTGGCTATTTTAATATTTAATTCTTTATAAACAAATACCTCTAATCTTCAAAATAATTCTCAATCGTACTGTATTATGTCAATTCATAAAGAATATTTCTCTGTAAGTAAAGAAGTCCTTTCATTCAAATGAGAGGTATTGCTACTAAATAACTTTAATTTTATTTGTTTGACTATGCTAAGTCTTATAGTTTTTTAATACGTGCCAACCTTTAAGTGGGATGTTTTAAAAGAAATAAAGATGAATTAATTTAAGCTAAATTCATTGTGAAAATTAACTTGAAATTGGTTACTTTTTTGTAAATTTAAAATTGATGTCAATATCTGAAAGGAATGAAATTATTTCCAGACTGAAGTGATTTAGTTTCGTTTATTTACTGCATACTGCCAGATGTGCTTCAAAAGATGTGATGTAAACAGAAGCGAATGCAGTGTTAGATAAGAAAAATTGTATGTACATTAGACAGAGCTCTGAATTTCGCATATGCGAATTCTACTTTTATATCTTTAACGCAAATAGTAATGTAATATTTATACGTTTCTCAAGGTTGAATGCATTTGCCTTCGATAATTTTTATTGAACTATAAGTAGCTTAGATGTGTCTGTTGAAGCTATCCGCATTAAAATATAATTTATTTTTTATAAACACTGTACAGTTGCTAAAGCTGTAGCTTTAAAAAGAATCTCAAATCATGAATCGACAAATTTAAGTACATGATTAAATTTAAAATTTGCAATTCTATACTTTAGTTCTTTTTTTGTAAAATGGAGCAAAATTTGTTAAGTAAATATTGATTTATAAAATCATATAGTATTATGGAATTAAATCTTCAATAAATTTGATAATGCATTGAAGCTGGTTATTGTTGACACTCAGCTTTGTTGCAATCATTTTTATATACTAAAAAGTAGGAAAAACGCTAAGATAAGCATGCATTATAATGAACAATAATTATATGTCATGTTATTGTAAATCACATTAAAACACAAAAAGATCTATGTACCCAAAAAATTTTAAGAATTGCTTGAAAGTGGTTTAACTTTAAGCATTCCAACTTTCTTCAGTTCGTAAAAATAAATGATTTATTAAAGAATTCTAATAACCAATGTCATAATTTATAAAGAAAAAAAATCATGCTCACGAGCACAAGCTGAATGCACAATATTTTATGTAATATTTCGTTATATCATGACACAGAGTTGTAATAAATTTATTCTGTGGAAAAATAATTCGATTATTTTTTTAATTTTAATTTTACCTCAAATACATATTATTAATTACTTTATTTAATTTAAAAAAAATTGAAAGTATAGATTACAATTCTTTTTTTTTTATCTCATGGTAGTACTCATAAACAAAATGTATTTATACATAAGATCAAAATTATATAAGTTAAAAATCAGTTAGTCAAAAAAAGCATATGTTCTTAAAGTATATTTAGATGATCTGATTTTCTATAGAATGAACTTACATATATTAAGCCTTAGAACAGTACTATACAAAGTTCATTTATAGTAATATAGTATGTATTCTAATAATAGTAGTAAATAAAAAATTAATATGAAAATGCAAAAAAAATAACATTAGTGAAATGGCTGTTTACAGAGTATTTTAAATACTTAGAGCTACAGAGAGTACTCTAAATACATTGACCAACCGAAAGTACTGTAAATACTTAAGCTATGTTGAGTACCATGTATCTGTACTTGAAACAGACTATACAAAACTATTCGATTTAACCTAAAGTAAAGACAGTATTCAATTTACTCGAAAGTGCCAAAAGTACTCAAAGTATTTTTTTGTTGGAAGTATTCAGTACTCAAGGTACTCAAAGTTTTAACCAGTTTTTGAATGAAAATGTACCAGTTGCAATAATGAGTTTGAACGAGCGCGCCATTGCCCGAACCTCCACGAGCGCCGCATGCGCACTGTTCCGTTCGGCGCTTGACGCGATCAACCGTTAGGTGGCTCCGGTCAATCTGCAAGAAAAAAAGTGATTTTTAGAACTTAAAAGAGCAAGAAACTTTTGAATCAGCATCGCTTCTCGGCCTTTTGGCTAAGATCAAAGTGTAGTATCTGTTCTTATCAGCTTGATATCTGATACGCTCCCCATTGGGGAGCCAGAATATCG
>JAPYZB010002781.1:0-11360 GCA_030522745.1 Eupelmus kiefferi
ATATATATATGTATATAGCGACAGTTAAATATTGTTATGTACCAGCATGATGTTTCTTTTCTTTATTTATCTTACGCCGCTCTTCATATCTCCTTGTAATTGTATCGACACATAGCTCGCCGAATCGCATGCACGCATAAACGCATTCGTATTCGCACACGGCGTAGGCGCGTGATTATGGATTATTTTTTAGTTTCTCTTCACCTCAGATTAATAAATGACCATGTTTTTCAATATTTTGAGTTCACCATGATTTATTGCAAATTTTTCAATCGTTTTAATCGCTTGGAGAAAGTTTAAGCGTAGACTCGAAGAATCTTTAAATGTAAATAAAATACTTGTAAGCTATGATCGCTAAATTGAAGTTCATGTTATTATCCCAGTATAAATAATAGTTAATCTTGTAAAAATATGCCACTAAAATTTTTAATAAAAAAAATTGTTTTTTTTTATTTTGTGTTATAAAACCAAAGATTATTTTTGAAAATTATTATAATTTTATTTTTAATAAAAAACAATATTTATTTTAAAAGTTGAAGTTAAAAAAATAACCAAATTATCACGAGTAACTTAAGAAATTTCCCCAATCAAGCAAGTATTGCAGAGTCAAAAGAAATAATGTAGGATCATAATGAAAATTATCAAATGCACACCGAAAAACATGTATATGCAGGTGATTTTGAAGCAATTTATGATCTATAGGAACTTTGAGTTTACGATAATGGGAGCGATATGATCGCTTTAGCGTCAAAAATATGCACTAGTGCAAGTTAAAAATTATCCGGAAGCGCAATTCACAGCAGAGTTTGTATGTATGACAAAGGCTCGATTCGAAGATTCTTAAATTCGTTCTAGCTGAGCAAAAACTGTTTTTGTTCCGATTATGTAATGTGCACAGGAACAGAGAGTAATGCAAAGGATATTTTTGCGAATGAATGAATGACAAATTTGTTTTCCACTCGGCATTAAAGGTACAGTTCAGAAATGAAAATTGATTTGTTTTATGTTATTCAGGAATCATTTCACTGTCTTTTTAATAAGATTATTTATACATAAATAATTTTCTATTATACAATGCTTGTTGACAACATAACGTTATGTAAATAATCTGTAGTAAAATAATTTGTTTAGGATTAGTTAAAATACAGTTATATAGGAACTCAGTACAAGGTTCCATTATTGATTTACTTTTATTTTATTGCAGGATTACTTATAAATAAAAAGTTGTAGAAATTTATCGTTAAATCATATAATTTTTTATGAAGTTTTAACCTCTTCTGCATTATAACAGTACTAAAAAATATAATTATAATTTTGATTTTCTATTCAGAGCATTACTTCTATATTTACTAGCTTCAGTAACTCAATTCATTTGAAAGGTACTACATTAATCTGAAGAAGAGGCTAAATAAAGAAATTTCGCATAAACCATAACAATTAGTCAATTCCTAATTTTCATACTATATTGCTACAATGAAAAAGTCGAGCCTTTCTACTTAAAATGTTAGATTTACATATGTAAATGCATATTCACGCGCTTACACCTCGACCTATATAAGCTGCAGATTCCTCATACATTTGCGCATTTTTGTTATGTGTGTATATGTTGGTGGCTCCGCATGTACATTTTTATGTTTGTCACGTAGAAAATTGACACTAGGGTGATTATTTTTATAAGGCGTGCTACGTTGGATTTTCCTCGATTGTGAACGCGAAGACAAACATGTATTAGATTTACTTTTTGCACGTCACTTTAGGAAACGTTAAGATATTTTCCAAGTAATATGTTTTTTTGATTTTTGACAAAAAATACAATTTATAATATTATTACTCAATATAAATAAACGGAGTAAATTATTAAATCATAACATAAAATCGTAATATTTTCCTATGTAGAAAATTTACTGTATTCATTTTAAGTGTCACTTTAACATTTGTTGACCATATATTTTGCGAAATACGGTCAATTTTTTACCAGGGTTAAAATAAACAGATAAAAAAATTAATATGGAATAGATTGTTAAATATTTACATCTTTATATTTTTAATTAAAAGTATTTATATGTCTTCTCGAGAAGTATACTATTTTGATTTTACGCTACTTAAAGAAAACGTCTCGAAATCTATATTATGATTCATTGTTATTTACGGTTTTCGTTATTAAAATAGCATAAATATAAAAAATTTCTTTAAACAAATCTGTATTTTAAAGAATTTGCAAATTAAAAGCCGTACACGTTAATATTAAAATTTATTAAGATTTTAAACATATTTTTTAGAAAATAAATTAACGAAATTTAAAAAGTGACGTGTAAAAATTATTCTAAAAAAAGCTTAACTCATCAATTTCGCACACATTTATATATATGCACGTACATATGTAATTGAAATGCAGACGCGCAGCTTAATAATTTTCGATCATGTGTTAATTTAGTTTAGTTTACGCTATGTCCTTAAAACCGGAAACGGGTCGTGTAAATGAAAAATGAAACTTTCAATCGGATCTTTAATATGTCAATAATTAGCATTTCGGTATATTGGATTTTTACTTTTTTAAATTCATTTTTATAGGTATGTCCACGTGTTCTTGAATTTGTTATTCTTTATTCACAAAAGAAAATAGTGAAAACGTGAAAAGCTGCGGACTTTTTCCACGTGCTGAGAAATTTCTGAAACTTATACGTACATTCAATTGTTTGTTTTTATACCCTATCGATGGATATACGTTTATTGTTTAATAATATAAAAGAATTTCCTGATATGCAAGATTTTTGAATGAACTTTTTAGTCTTGAATTTCCTAAATAGTACAAGCTCATTTATTTATATTATTACGAATAATCGCGCCATGAAACTGTTTATTTTACTATGCTTTGATTTCATCATTCATTATATTCCATTACTACTGTTTATTCAGACCAAAAATTAAACAAATTTTATTTAAATTTTTAAAATATATTAATTTTATAAAGAACTAGAAAGTATTATTCATGTTTACAAAAAATTCCAATTAAAAAAGAATAAATCATAAATAAATATTTAAAATTTTTTTAAAGATTAACGATAATTTAGTTAGTTTAATTAGGTAAAGTTCTGTAAGTGACGTAAATTTTTGCTCTTAATTTTGAAATTCACTAGAAATATTAAATAAGATAATAAGCATTCAATAAGAGTAGTACAAATTTAAGTCATAATTATAATTTTTACATATTTTAAAAAAATTTTGAGAAGTATCGTACAATGAAATCAATTTTAGTTTATCGACTACAAATACGTGAAATAACAACAATTTTTATTTACTTATTCAATTTTTCCGCCAGATTCATGAAAAATCCATTTCCGGTTCTTGGACTTCCTCACATTCGTTTTTATGACGTTCACTTTTTGAATATTTATTACTATAGAAAAAGTACTTCTTTTTATCATTCTCTTTTATAGCCAAACTACATTTATTTAGCATTTACACTCAAACACTTGCAAGATTTAACCTTATAGTTTTGCTACGCAATTTATCATGTTATTTATTTTTTCTGTCATTATTATAAAGTTGCCTAATAATTATATTTTTTTCATTCTTCATATTCCAATACTTTGCATTATTTCTTTTTCTTGTTGAATGATTCGAGTGTGTCGGTCTTAACATTAATAATATGTAATTGGTATCTATTTTGTAGCAATAATTTCTATTTTTTACGTGTTCTCGAACTAGAGCTTACTTCATTTTTGTTCATTAATTGTGTGTTAATATTTTTTAATTATTTTCTTTTTCATTCAATTAGATAACTTCAGTCGAAGTATTAGCAGAATAGTAATAGTAGCACTTTTTGCTTGAATTTTTTTTTATTTTTTTTCTTTCTTAATAATTAACGCGTTTCTCTCATCATCAAATGTTCAAGGCGAATTCGGGGATGCAAAAAATCAAGGCATAAGAGCTATCACCTTTTTTACAAAAAAAAAAGAAAAAGAAAAAGGTTATTACTTTTCTCCTTATATTTTTATAGTACTTTTTGTGTTTGTGTATGTTTACATATGTATAAGTGTTTCTTCCTTTACGCGTGCGAATGTTTAATCTTTTTTATTTCTCGTGTAGGACGTATTTACATTATATGCAAGTTATATAAGATCGAATAGGTATGAATGCACCACATGCCAAAAATGAAGAAAGCAATCTCGCACTTCGTCCCCTTCCCTTGATTTTTTGTCTATTTTTGCAAGAACTTTATACACGTAACATAAAAGTTGTCGATGTCATTGACGTAGATTATAATAAAGAAATTATTTTTTCAAAATAAAGAAAAGTAAAAATATTTAATCGATATATTGTTACTTAAAGAAGCCAAAGCTACTTTTTACTATTACAATTATGTGTTTTCATTTATAGAAATATTCATTTAAGATAAAATTACTATTCAAATTTTTATTAACAGTAAACCTGTTAAATTTTAAGAAAGTTAAAAACTATAAAAAAATCAATATATTGTTACTTAAAATTGCAATTTTATTCTCCAGTTAAAAGTAAACCTATTAACGATTCTCCTAATAAATCTGTCATTTATCCATCTTGCGATAACTTAGCCTTTCTTGACTATACATATTATTATTTATTTTCTGTATATATATTGTATGTATATATTTATAATTCGTCTAATAATGTAATAATGTTTTTGTAATCATTGCAATTATAATAGTAACAATAATAATTTATTATATTTATAATATTTATAGTATTTATAGCTGTATCATTCTTTGTTTTATAGTACATCGCATTCGTTCATCTCGTATAAAGACTTCACTCCATTACCTTTACTGTGGCTTGTTTCAATCCCTCAAATTTTTTATCTTTCCCGCCTCTGGAGCCCAAAGAACACTTAACAAGGTAACACGGTCTTTGAGCTCAGAGTATCATAATGTAACCCTCGCATTTTTTCTTAGTAACTTATTTTTTTTTGCTTATCCTGTGAATGTTTGCAACTTTATTTTTCTTTTTGACATCATCAAGGACGGTCTTTCAGATTCCAATTTTGTTTTATAAATTCAACTATGTTCACAATTGACATTCGTACGTCTACTATACTTAGAGTTTTTATCTACATAAATTCTTATTAATATAGATAAGCGCGATTAATACTATCTTACATATTAAAAGTATGTGAAATGCCGACTGTTATCCTATTTAACAAAGTGAAAATTAATTTGCTTTTTGCTTCCTTGTGCAAAAAGAAAATTATTTGTAAATATAAACTCTTTTAAATATTTTCTAGTATTGAATTTATTCTATAAAATTTTTAAACAGAATAGACAATTGAAAACGACAAAATTTATATCTATAATATAAAAACGAAACGTTAAATTTTTAAAAAATAAGATTCCAGTCGGTATAATAATTTCACATTCCCGCAACTTAAACAATGTATACGTATACTCAAGTTTATAAAAACGTAACAATCTAAAATAGTAAAGATAATTTTACTTGTCTATTAGAAAGATGTTAACTACTTCAAAAATATTGAATATTCCTAATTATTATATTTAAAAAAGGAACTTTACAAATATCAATTGTAAACAAATAATCTGACGACCACGGGCACGCAATAACAATCCCCGTTATCTTTCGCTTATCATTCTTTATGCATCTTCCTTTTTCAGAGTATTGCACGATAGGTATAGCTTATATAGAGTTCTTCATTTTGTTTGTACAGAGGTTCTGCAATATAGATACTCTTCGAGAAAAAGGAAATAAAATAAAAGCTACAACTTTTTCTCACGGCCGAAAAAATTCGAAATGAATTTCTCTTTCCTACCGTAGGTATTTATTATTATTTTTGCGCTGCAGCATCGATTCGGTTATCATGTATCGTTTATAGAAAATCGTGCGTCAATAATTTTTCTCACTATCAGGTATAATAGTATCTAATAACAGACAACGTAACACCTTTCTCCTTCTACATTTTTCAACTCTCTTTATCGCCTTGCACGCATACACACATTTTTTTTTAAATTTCGTAGGCCTCTGCTCTCTTTAACATTTTCACATATCGCGTGTACAGTTTTTATTCTTCGAAAAAAAGGGTATTAAGAGTCTTCGTCTCTCTCGTCTTTTCAACACTTCAACAGCTTTAACTCTTCATCTTCTTTTTTCTCGCGCACATTTTTTTTTCTTCGCACATTACGAACGAACGAACAAACGGAACGTATCAACGAATTGCGCTTTATTCTCACACACTTCTTCATTTTGGCGATATTACTTTTTACAGGGTTAAATAATGATGAGCTTCCGAGAGCTTAGGCGTTAATACATTATTTATAATATTACAGAAGTCCAGCAGTACTAAAGATTCCTCCCTTGAATCGTTTTGCTAAAGATCTCTTCGCTAATTTATTTTCACTTTGCACTTGGAAGAGACACTTTTTTCATTAATGGCGGGAGGAATATTCACGGGGCTCCCACGACGACTTCGTTAAATACGTTGCTTTTTATTTTTCATAATACTCTCTTTTACTAGCTCGTACGCTATGTGTGTCCTTGTGTATTCCTGAATGTATAAGTGAGCGGTGCGTATTTTAATTAACGATATATCCCGTCGTCCGCTTCTCCATTCAAGCAGCGATGACTCCTTTTTCGATCTTCCTAGAGAGCTACTTATTAATTTTATTTTTTCTCCTTTACTTACTCCCTCGCGCGTTAATAATAACCTTTTTTCATTATTTTCCATCGTTCGCGCGCGCGGGCGATTTTCCTCACGTCATCGTATTCATCAATATTATAACGTTAAACGAAGCTATGCTTATAAATATATGCGTGTGTAATTTCTTAACGGTGCATCGTCGTAAGAGCAGCTCCGCGCCTTTGGGAGTCCCGTGAATCGTCGTCGTCTGCGATGAGAGGCGCCGCTTTAGTACCGCTGCGCGGGCTAGTAATAGGAGTGTCGTCATTGATACGAGTCCTTGTGGAAGGTGTCGCTCTTGTGGAATATCCAGCGGCCCTCGCGCGTCAGCTCCTGACTCGCGAAGTTGTTCTCCGACTTCGGCCTCGGCAGCAGGCAGCCCGGCAGCGATCTTAGCTCCATGCTGTGGACCTGCGAACGTTCACACTTTTTAGGGGTCTTTACGGTCGGTTGTTGGCTGGATTGATTTTGAAAAATATTAGAGCTTATGGTTGTTAAATTGATTTTTTCAAAGTAATTTTGGCGAGTTACCGTCAAAAGATGAATATAAAAGGTCTAATATTTTTTAAAACCAATTATGAAAATTTTTATAATACACCATTAGTGTCTATGCATAAAACTAAAAATTGTTTTTTTAAAACTAATTTTCGTGATAAAATTACTCTAATACTATAATCTTGCAGTGCAGAAAGGATTCTTCTTATAAATAATAAATTGAAGTAAATCAAGTGAAGTAGAATCTAGTCTTACCAAGCTAGATGTTTAACTTGAGTGATTTACTTACGCTATTAACTTAACATATGTTTCTAATGGTGCATTATATGACTACAGAATATAAATTATTCATTATTAAAAGGATTTATCCTTCTATTTGAAAATTATATAATATTAACTTTACCCTTGACGAACACTAAGAAAAATGCTTTTTAAAATTAAATAAAATTTAGGTACTACTTACAGTACCTTATAGTACTTTGTTAGTTAAAATTACATTAGTAACATTCTAAGACAAAAAATAAACATATACGATAAATATACAACACTTATTTCAAGTTTTAAAGAAATGAAATAGTTTTTATACTTATCGTTTATATCGAGACAATGTTTATTAAATTTCTAAAAAAAATATATCTATAAAAAAATAATTGCAAAAGCTAAAAATGAAAACGTTTTTCCACCCGTTACCAAGTGCATTTTTTTAGTCAGTCACGCTTTTTTGCATGCACAAAAGCAGCGAGCTGACCAGAAAATAGGTCAGCTTCTGGTCAGTTACTACAGTGCAATTTTTCAAAGGGGATTCTCCAGAGCTCGAAATTTATTTGACTCTGTCTGTTAGAAAAAAAACATTTTTATTAAGTGGAAATAATCTGTAATACGAGGGTGTAGATCCTATTTTTTAGGATTACGAAAAAAAATACTACGTAATAAAATCTAAAAACTTATTGTATGAAAAAATTTAAAAAAATTTAAGTTTTTACACTATAATTATATCGTTAATTTTACTACTACTATCTGAAATGACTAAAAAACTTTGCTTTCTCCTTTTTCCATCTAAAACGGCATCAACAAACTATGAATTCAACAGTCTCTAACTTCAACCCCATATAAAACCAGCTACTACATTATACGACGAAAATGCGTCCATATTATGCAAGTATAAAAACTTTAAAAAAAAAATCAAGCAACGCAAACAAGAAGACGTTATCCGCCGTTCCCTCCAGAAAGGAACGACTCTCTCATAAAACTTCTTCCAGCTCTCGTGTCCTGGACCGCAATCTCCGATAAAAAGAGACTTGGGTGGAAGTCATAGCGGGGGGAGGCATGTATAAGCTTTTCTGAGGGGTGCGTGGGTGGGGGTGGGGGCGGCGTCGCTATTGGGGCGTCGCATAATTACCGATTCCTCGCTGGCGCTGGCGTGCGCCGCCTGCTCCGCCAGGGCGTTCACAACGGCGTTTATCGTTTTTGACTCGCTGCCAAGATCCTCCTCGCGGTGAGCTACCAAGTTCGGATTCTTGCCGATCTTGTTCAGCCTGCAATATGCAAGATGTCGATTAAGCGTAGGGAATGTCGCTCGGGACGTAACCATCGATTAATCACGCATTGACCGTGGAAACTTTCAGCAGCAGGATTAGCTTGATTTTTCGCCGCTCCTCCCTTGTTCCGCGAGTTTCTGCACTCGCTTTTTTTCTTTTGCGTTTGTAAAGAGTCGAACTCTTTGTCATTTTCGAGCTCCATTTGCAATCGATCGTTGCCAAGGGGTTCGAGTTTGTGCATTGAATATAATACATTTGTTAGGTGTATAGGGTGCTTTGATTTCGTCGATACAGTAAGATAACTGTTATTGTTTATGTCAATTGCAACCTTCTCCAAATTGTGCGATAAACATTTATTATACTAGAAGTGAGGAATGCAGGGATGGTTAGGTGGATTCTGTGCAAACCGTCTGAGTGGCATAGGATAAGGCGGAAACATTTATTTTATCTACTAATCAATATAGGCGATAAAAAATAATGTCTATTACGTATTGATTTGATTAATTGCATTTCAAATTTCAAGTATAATAACATTTCGTAACTACATCAAAAAACTGTATATTAAAATAAAAATATATTAGGTTTGCAAAAAAATTTTTGTTTATAATTTAAAACAAAAAACAAAAAAAATTGAGATTATTTGTATACCATTATATTTGAATTCTTTAACAATTATATTTTATTGAATGCTAACTCGAACCACTGAGATAAAAATATTAACAGTAAAATATTGTACTAGTTTTTTTCTTTTTAATTGTGGAGTGGTACAAAATCAGGTAATGCACGACTGCTAAAGGTTTCTGATTAATGACGGAATTGTTGATAAATTAAAACGTAGATGTTCTGAATCGAGTGTGATTTGTTTGCATGAAAAGTTGCCGTGTTAATTGAAATAGCAACACACAAATTACTTAGCGAAATAGCAACAACAATGTTTTAGCAATTAGCGAACAAAATGGGGAAGTTAAAAGGGTGGATTTCATTTTGCCTTTGCACATTAGGTTATTTTTATTTCTCTTAAAATTAAATTAAATTTTCTAGATCTATTCCACCGTTTTGCTTCATGTATTAATGCTGCGACAACCTTTCTGCAAACTTGCCGATCTTTGCACATTGCATTCTACCCTTGGAATATTTTTGAAAAAAGTTCATATCAAATAGTAAATTTTTGTTTTGCCAATTAGTAAACGTAAAATTCGTTTCGTTTCTTAAGAACACAGGACCATAGAATCCAGAAAGGGTACTTTTATAATTTTATGTTATTGATAGTATGTAATAAACATTGGTATTCATATATTATTCTTATCTAAAGAAAAGTTTATTGAATTCATCAAAACTTATTTTTTTTTTTTTTAAGCAAGAATTATTAGTACTTAATTATCAGAAAGATTTATTTATTGTATTTGAAAATGGAAACATTTTTTATATCTCTAATAATTTTTCAGTTATTGATTTTCAAACATATCAGGTCAAAATAATCCTGCATTCTTAAAGGGATTGCAGAGCATTCTATTTTATCGACATAGCAAATTCTCTAAATCACTTGAAAGATTTTATTGTCTTTATTTGCAATAATTTTATAATTTGAATCTACAAAAAATTATTACAAATTTCTAAATCTAATTAATTTTCTAAATCTCAAATCTATAGATGATCTGCTAATGATTACTTTTTAATTAACTGTAAGTAGTTAGAAGATGATATTCATTATCATTTTCTAAAAAATAATTAAAACAAATGTAAGTCTACATTCTAAATTTGCATTTTGTAGAATTTTTTTGATTTATTTTTATTCATTTTACTGCCTGCAAACGAGGTCATGAGTAAAGTTTGACCTCACTCTTCTACACAAAATGCATAGACGCATAAGTAATTGTATACTTTTTACAAAACGATTGCAAATTTGCATGACAATAAATCAATCAAGTGAACGAAGGAGCTTTGCTGTCGTCGGCAAAGCAGAGCGCTAGTGCGACATCGACCGAGCCGCGGCGCGAAAATTTTGTCCGAATCATGAATTTTGAGAAATGTTGCATCAAAAAAAAAGAAAAACAAGATATGGGCGCGTTAGACAAAAGAGTATAAAAAAAAAGGTACAGCGCAAATCAAGTTTAACAAAGTACATTACCAACGTAATTTGGGTGACAGTATACTCATAGAATTGAAAGAAATCAACCGATAAGTAGCCAAGAATCAATATATACATATACAAAAAAAAAGAGAGAGAGAGGCCATGGTCTGATATAAGAGAGAGAGAGAAGAGAGATCGTCGTGAATAATTGATAAAATCGAATAATAATGTGGGGATAAGGGTAGCGATCGACATCTATAATTAGCACACCAACTCGATAGAACAAACCTAACCAAAGCTTATACCTCTCGGCGGCAACGCTCTCCATCGTGCGCCGCATCAGGGGATACTGGTCAAGCACGGCGTTGAAGTGGTCCACCGAGAGGCTGAAGAGATTGCAGTAGGTCTCGGCGCGCACCGAGGCTACCCGCCGGGCGTTCGTCAGCAGGCAGATCTCGCCGAAGTACGAGCCGTCGGAGAGGGATGTCGCCACCTCGCCGTTGGCCATCACGATGTCGACTATGCCCTCCTGGATGAAGTACATCTTTGAGCCGATCGTCCCCTCCTTTATGATAATGTCACCTGGTGGATT